>JAQGBT010000077.1:0-92132 GCA_034698585.1 Disparrhopalites patrizii
CGGGATTTGAACCCGGGACCTCCTGCACCCGAAGCAGGAATCATACCCCTAGACCACTGAGCCTCTTCGAGAGACAGAATGAGGACAACGCCATTCCAAGCCGTCTCTGAGCACCATAAAATGGAGTTTAAAGGGCTTCGAAGGTTTCTGAAGAAATCAATCTGCATAAGATCTAGCTGCATATAGAATTTTGGAAATAGCATTGCTTTTTTTCTGACTGATTGGGGTAGTCCGGCACGTAAATGATCCTTGCAAAGACGGAAAACAATTTTGGGACGCGGGAGAAGCACAAAAAAACGTTTTCATATGCTTTACACGCCAGAATGATAATATCCTCGGTGCTTTCCTTTCTTTCCGTCACATTAATCACATTAAGAAACTGGGGGAGAGGCCAGTGTGCGAATAAAACGTTTCCCTGTGCCTCGGAAGGAGCAAAAAGTTTTCGCACATGGGCTCAGCCGGGATTTGAACCCGGGACCTCCTGCACCCGAAGCAGGAATCATACCCCTAGACCACTGAGCCTCTTCGAGAGACAGTATGAGGACAACGCCATTCCAAGGCTTCAATCATAAAAATTTGTCATTCACAGTATTCAGAGATATGCCTCATTTAAATAAATCCATTCAGCCTCCGCACTTGTTGTACATCAAACATATGCTCACTAAATCACTACGCTTCAATTGACGCCTCATTGTGGGTTTCCCTTCATTGAAGCTTTAATTAACTAGGCAATTCTCTTCTCAGCAAATCTACCTTCTTGCATTCTAGTCTGATATTACGAAATTTTACAAAATATTACGTCTATTTAAAATCCAAAAAATGTTGTTGGCACTAATTGTAAATGATCCGTCCATCGACGGAACTAAGACCTCACCTTGCTCACGGGATAGTAGAAATTTTGATAACGTAATTACGTTACCGAAACTCGAAACTATATTCAATCGTAATATAAGAATGTTATATTTATTTCAATGCAAAAAGAATATAAGAATATTTGTATCTCTTTGAGTGAGAAATATGTGGTTCATTTCTTGATCACCAAATATGATCAAGACATGCCCAGGTCCAGGGAAGTGTCTGTACAATACCAATACGGGATATACCAAATACCAATATACCACAGAAAAAAAGGTATGCGTCAAAGAAATGTACAAGCCCCATTAATTACAAAAGAGGATGAGATGGCCACCACCACATCCTTTTCTGCTTTTATTGAAAGATTAAAATTCTGAAGGATATACGACACACACCATTCGTGTGCCATCCCCCAAGTTACACAATCTGAACAAACAACCATTTCAGAGTCATGGTTATTGCTCAGGTGGAGGTGGAACACCTGCAAACAAAGTAGCAAGAGGAATTCCCATTTTGGTGAACCAAAACTCACCTGCTCACTTCTGGCAGTCTGGCACTCATTCCACAGTCGTTTTTTTTTTCCGGTACAAAATCATGTTTTGAAGACAGGGCTGGTCATCCCGAATTCGTCTCCTCAGAATTCTCTATCAAAGTGGCCTATATTAAACTCATTAATATCCCCAGAACGGTGAGGAAGGCCTTAATTGTTTCCCTTCACCCTATCATCCCTTCTTACCCCACATAACCCCAAGTGAGTTAATTCTCTGGTGATTAAATTACAATTAAATTGTGATTTGTGTGAAACCCATTTGCTCCTCGAACCCGAGAGAAATGGGAATTAATGGACAACCAGACACGATTTAATTACACAAAATACATATTTCACAGACACGGCTACTTATTCATTACATTTTTACAGGGCAGACAGCAACAAAAAGAAATACTGCTACACCATGAACACTTCCGTTGTTATTCACGGTCATGAGCATGGTTGAGCCGCATTGAAACGGTAAAGTATATATCTATAGAGTAATTCAGATAAGTATTTTTCCAGCCGTGTGAGTTCATTTTATTACTAGACTATATACCCTCCCAAAAAAAAAAATCCACATTTCCCACCCTCGTCCAATCATGCGAAAGGGTCACACATACAGTCCTATACAGTAATACAATAAAAAGAATCCATGGTAGTCATTTTTTTTTCTCTCCTGAATCCTGAAGAAACCGGCTGCTCCCTGAGAAATAAAGAAGGGTATGGAAAAGGCGGAGAATGACCATTCAATAGATGGGAAATGGTATGAAAGCACAGAGAGTGAAAGAGAAGGGTATATGGTCCATGTATTTACGTTCCAGATACTATGGATATAAATTTTTATTGTTGCTGTTTAAACATATATGAGAAATGGTTCCACTTTTCAAGAAAAAAAAAGCTATATAAAGAGGCACCCCCTACACCGTATAGTTCCTTAAGAGATTGTTTCCAGCTGGAAGAAAAAAAGCAATATAATCTCCTGCCTACACAATGACAGGGAGTCGCCTTAAGGCTTCCCGATTCTTATCTGCACTCCTTCGCATAGTCCTCTGGACTGGGTTGTGTCCTCTATATAAAGGACACAGAAGTGTATATGGGATTACTTTGACCGTTGTTAGTGTCTCATATTATGAAAAGGAGCCTTTTTGAGTCTCTCTCTCTCTCTCTCTCTCTCTCTCGCTCTCTCTCTCTATCGCCCTATATATGTGAGTAGTCATAGTCACTTATGTATTGATGACACTTTTCCTCCTGATTTTGAGGTACAGTTATTTGTTACGGTAAAAGGTCCATCATCCAGCATGAGCTCACACCTCATCACTTGTCTTCTGGGGCTTCAGGTCCACGGCTTCTCCCCCACAAACAAACGGAGAGTCCGTCTCTCGGCGACGTCTTTGCAGACGGCTGGGACAGAGCTGCTGGAATCTCTTGAATTTCTTGAACCCGACCCTTCACCAAAAGCCTCCATTTCTTCCTTCTCCTGAATAGTACAAAATTTACTCTTTCCAAGTATCCTTCACCCCGTCCCTTTAATAGTAAATACCAAAGCCCAGGGAGAGAGAAACAAAAATTCCAGTGTGCGTCTCAGTTTTCGGGCTTTGCAAATATATGGATAGATTTTTGTGCCAAACATTAAATATTCATATCCTATCAAATAACGTCTTGACTGTGATTGAAAGGATTATTGAGTGGTGAGAAGAGAAGAGAAGAGAAGAGAAGAGAAGAGAAGAGAAGACAAAAGACAACCCTTTGGAGAAAAAAATTGTTTTGACTCTGATATTGGATAGGACGCAACAGGTTGGGAAAGGGCAGGGAATGGAGACTCGAGCTCAGAAAAAGCGGAGGCTGATAGAAGAGGCAAATGTGCGGAATGAAGTAAGAATTGTATGTCACCGGTCTCATTATTACAGCATGTGTACGGCATATAATATGTACATAATATAATAATGTGTATAATAGTAAATAATATTATAGTAAATGTTATGGGGGGGGGTGAGGAAGAAATGGAGATGTTGAGCCATTAATAATGAACAGACTCAACAGACTTCTCACATTTCCATAATTGTCTTTTTTTATAGACTCCAACGGAGCAGCTTATGGCAAAGGCATTGTCCATCGACCTGGTAAGAAATGAATTTTTGTGTATTTTATAATAATTTATTTATATTAAACTGGTAGTTTATACACTATACAGAGAGAATCCTTCAGAAGAACTTGAGAGAATCGGTAGTGACATAATGAAATGCAAGGAATTATATTCATGGGGATTTATTTTTAATTTTTAATATTTGTATTATCTCTCTCGCAGATCCTGAAGCAAGTGTTCCTCCATCTCCCCCGCTCGGACTTGCTCATCTGCTCCCTGGTGAATCGGAAGTGGAACTTGAATGCCAGATGTTCAATTCGGGACAAAACAAGGTGCTTGGCGAAGGTTCCCCTGGACAGCTATCAATCTTTACGGAGTTTCAAGGGGATTCTCATGAATTCCTTTAATTTACCCTACAATGGCGTGGCCTTTCATTTGACCCGTCACCGGGACAGGTGTCCAGAGGAGAATCAGGTGGATATTAAGAAGATTGAATTGATTCCTTGGGAGAAAATGAAAATCCGTCATGTGTCCATCGTGGATGAGAAATTCAATACTTGGTGTGCTCACAGTCTTCATATTCCCGGGTGTCAATCTGTGCTCATGTTACATCAGATTTGGCCCCGGATTTCACTGTCCATTGAGAATTTAATCATTCGGAGCATCTCCCTGGGACTGAGTTTCCAGGGGGAGGACGGGGGGCTTCTGTGTCCAAATGTGCAAACCATCGAATGGCCCAGCGTGGACATTGACGAGCCATACTTTGAGAGTGTTTTACTCTCCACGCCAAGACTACAGGAATTGACAAGTGATGTATCTCAATATAGTTTGCCCGTCGTCATGAAAAAGAAAAAGACGCATCTGGTGAAAAAGTTGAGGATTTTTAATGCTCAACACATAACAGTTATAAATTTTGCTTATGAGCGACCGAAGTTAAAAAAGATCTCCTTCTCCCACTGTCACTACAACTCCGATTTCAATCCCTCCATAGTGGGACATGTCCTCGAGGGACTTCTGTCCAGTTCTTTACGGGAGTTAAAGATGAATTATCCGGAAATGTTATTCTGGTCCCGAATTTGTCGACGACCCCTCTTTAATCTCCGACATTTGACCGTGACGTACAGCAATCAAAGTGATGATCGGTACGGCTTTCAACACATGAACTTCGGACGCGTTTTTCCCAACCTCAAATCCATTACGTTCCAACCCGGATGCAAGCCATGTCGACCTCCCAGCGCCATTCAAACAGAATTCTTGGAAATCTTTGGGGGCGTTCCTAATCATAATACACCTTCTGTGTCCAGACTGGAATACTGGAATTCCGGGGGCTTCTACGATCGCGTTCACAATTATATTGAGCCCAATTTAATCCGATCTCTTGCTCAAATCTTCCCCAATGTAACCTACTTTATCATGGGTGGGAATGCCTGGAATCTCAATCTAGAGCTGGTTTTCTCTAGTATTTGGACCGTTTGGGAAGGCCTGGAGAGAATCAAGTTCGTCTCCACGGACAATGAAATGTTGAGTCTCATAGAGTCAAGTATTGTTGGGGTGTCCAGGGAAGAGCTGGCCTACTGGAAGGTTATCCCGGGATTGGATGCTAAAAATATGCAATTTGCTCCCAGTAGGCCCAATATACGGGATTGCTCCAGTAAGTTCTTAATAATTACTATCCACCTAATTACATGATTTACTATACATATAACTTTCCTATTTGTGTAATGATCCATTTACTCAGCCTTTTAGTATTTAAGTACCTCGCAGATTATGATTATTAATGTTATTTTTTTTTTAAATTGCAGAGTTGAACAATTTTAGTGTATTCATCCCCAGAAGATTCTCTGTTCTTGGAATGGAGTACCCCACCTATGTGCGTGTTGATGGACCTGCTCCCGCTGTCAGAGATTTATTTCCTTGGGCTAGTCCATTAGCTTTCGACCGACTATCGACCTTATCCGTAGAGATTTACGTCTATAAATCACGTTAAATGACGTTCAATTTGTCAGAAGAAAAAATTCTTCCAAAAATGAGCACGGTAATCGTCGGGACGCAAGCAGTATCCGCAATTGGGATGGAGTTGATATGTTATTAAATGTTATACCATTTTTTTTTATTTCCTCGCAAAACTTTGTTATGCCTTAAATGTTTGTACTTACCTGTTGAAATATATGTACTTATGTATTCGATAGTTTTCTTGAAACAAAACTAACGATTTTTACCTACTCGATTTACGGTAATAGAAGTTCCTTGAACGTGGGCGTAATTGTCGAGCTACATACGTGTCGTATGTATCATGTACAGATGTACACAATGTATGGAAATGCATCTCATGAAATGATCTGTTTTTTTTTTCGACTTAATAAACGTTACCAATTTAATGAAGTACAAATGCCTTATAAGAAAGCCGTTGTAACTAGTTATTCAAATGTCAATAAGAGGAACTCAAGGAAAAGTAATTCCAAATATTATCCTGTTCATTCGATTTGATTGGGGACCAGAGCTACTACTCTGAGGCCATGCCCATTATTATTGCGAAATAACAAAATACTGTCAGTTGAGTCAAGAAGCAAATAGCGATGTTCTGGGAAAACGTTTTCAGGACGTTTCCTTCTGGGCATGCTCTTCTTAATTTAAAGACCCATTGAAAAATGCCCACAAATCTCCCATTTTTTGGAATATAAACATGTGAAAGTAATAGTACGCAACATTTGAAGTTCCTGCTTATTTAAAAAGTGATGAGCCCATTCCGAATCCCCAGTGCGGCTGTTGTTATGTAAATACATGGTATTACATGGAGTGAGCTACAGTAATTTCCTTGGTCTTACAAGTTAATTATTCATATAGTAATGAAACACTTTGGCATGCTACAAGTTTGAACAGCACAATTTCACAATGTGTAATTAAGTTGAGGAAAACAATGTCAAGTCAAATTTCAAACAAAAACCTTAAAAAATTCAGATTGTAGTGTAGACGATACATTGAGGCAAAATGTGTTATATACAGAATATTTTTTACTTGAAATCATTAACAACAAAGTAAGGCACTTGTCATTTTGAGGATAAGTAACATAAAATAGTGAGCATTTCTAAATTAATTTCCTTTACTCGCGGTTTATAGATCGTACAACTAAAATAATATGGAGTATCAGCTACATATTCGACCACCAGTTTCTCTTGGATTTAATAGTGGCCCAATCTCACATTTACCTGCAAATGTTGGATGGCGACCGACCAACTTTACTTGTGGCTACTGTAATTTTACCGCGCCCGGGATTCAATGTGTGAGCGCCCATATTTTGACAGCACATAGTCAGCGCTTCCCCTGTCGAGATTGTGGCTTGGAATTCAAAAGTCACTCGGATTTCCAGCGTCATCGGAAAATACATGAGAATGAGGTTGAGGAAATGTAAGTCGTTTAATTAACTTAATTCTTTTATATTATGCTATCTTTATTGATTTATTGATGGCATGTCTATTTCTACTGGGAGGATGTGGATGGCAATTCAGCGTTAATACATTTTTTTTTTAGGAAATACGTTTAACAACTGTGTGATTGTAGTTCATATAGGAGCAAGCTCTTTAGCTCTCAGGACCTCGGTACACCATCGGAAGTTAATCGTACATCGGAAGTTGAATTTAATCACACGAATTCTGAAAACGCTGGGGACTCGCAGGCGAGAGCAGTGTCCAGAAGTCCTGGATTAAAATCCTCTAAAATAGTGATGAAGGTGTTTCCAGGAGACTATCCATTCAAGTATGGCCCACAAGGGGGCGATCTGTGCACAAGGTTACCCATTGTTAACAATAGCAACCCACTAACATGTCTCCGACCATGTGCTTGGAATTGTCGAGGGTGCGCGTATGCTAAACTTACACCAGAAGAACGTTTAAATTTGGAATTACTCCGATGGCACTCCTTCTGGGATCACGCCCTTCGAAGTTGTTTTTGCTGCAAGACGATTTTTGCGACGGAGGATGATTTTTACAGCCATTTATTGGGTTTCTCATCAACCCTATGAAGGTGAAGACCATGCCGATTTCCCTTTCTTGTTGCATCAGTGCATTGTTTAGAGAGCTTAGTATATTATTACCGATTTTTTTTTATACTGTGGTTCGTATAGATGTTTTTGATTATAAATAAACTCGGCTAATGAAGTTTTACAAGTCCCCTGAATTGAACACGGTGCTACTTGTCGGCGGTGAAGACTCGAAAGTGAGCTGCTTCATCACTGTCCTCGTTGACGGCAACACTTGGACCGTTGATCCTGATAATGTCACCTTTCTCCACATCTTGACCCCCTTTCTTGTCCCCTTCATTTTTGACTTTCACCTTTCCGTTCGTGCACTTTAATACCTGTCCTTTCTTCAGCTTTGACTCTCCTTGGGGAGCGACGTGGATGGAGTAGAAACTTTTCTGATTCACTCCTTCTGGGATCAGAGGACCTTTTTTCTGGACGTTGAAGTTGACTTCTTTCCCTTTTTTCCCCTTGTCACTCATAGCTGGACGGACGGGTGTCAGAAGCTCAAGTGCTGACGCTGAAGACAATAGACTTGACTGGCAGTGATGATTAGATGTTCCTGAGGAGTCTGAGCAATTAGCCCTTTTCCGTTTCACTTGTACCTCTTCTGTTCAGTATGATTTTACATACTTTGTATGTTGGGTCGGGTCACATAAATGACCTTAATAACATATTTGCATTTTGCACGTAGTTAGGTTCACGTTACAGGAATTTTACTTGTGTGGTTCTCGTTACCTACTACCTAATAATAAAGAGATTGAAACTACAGAGAATCGTAATCAGACTTCAGGTCAGGTAGGTCCATTATTTTTACTCTAGTTTAGACTTTGACTCTATAATATATGTCTATGTCTATGTCTATGGCCTCTATGGTGCTAGCCCAATAACACATCACACATCAGCCTAATCCCCATTTCCCCATTCCTTTGGTTTTTTTTAAACGGCTGGAAACGCGCATGTTATTATTCTCAATTCTTAGCGACGGTTATGCGTTTATTTATTTGTTTCACAGAAGTGATATACCGAATGTTAGTGTATTTAGTGATAATTGATAATTATAATTATTTGTGGATTATGTAAGTAGAATATTAATTTGGAATATTTGACGTAGTCTATATTTTTTAGTGATACGCGCCAACGCGACTACGCACGCGCATGCTTACACGTGACTTACTTCGGCCTTTTAAAATAATAATTTTAAATAGTAAGTGTTAAAATAACAATATGTAAGTACATAATATATTTACATCGCATTTGAAGAAAGCGATACTTTAAGAGCAAATCGTAGCGCAAGCGCAGTAATAAACGCAGAACGTAGCCACTTGCCACAATAATTCAAAATCTCCTTATGCCTATTAGGATGGTTTCAATGTGCCCTGATGCCCTGGCACTTTGGGAGTATTTGGCACGGCATGTTCCCGGTAATTTAAGGCGTTTTATAATTGGTCAATATAGGGAATTATATACCATTTGCACATGGGCGTATTGGGAAGGCAGTTAACACCAGGGCATTTATTAAATTGCAAAATCCTAAACGAAATTCGTATGCATGCAGCCTGTAGTGGCGCTGACAACATCTTGTGCTTGAAATGCGATCGAGATGAAATGTTTTTCCTATTTTTTCTTCGAAATTCTTTATCAAAAATATATTTTTCAATTTACATTAGGGGGAATACATGCATTGAGGGGAATAGATCTTCGTTTACGCAATGAAAAAACTTGTGCGTAAACCTAAGTAATTTGTTAGAAGTTATAACAACTTAGGGTTTGATTTTTCTTTTTGTCAAAAGTTTACGCTGAATTACTGGAGAATGAAATTATTTATTCGTTCAATTTACCAGTGTCAATTTTGGTACCAATTTCAATTACAAGTTCGCGAAAGCTGTGAACTTTTAGAAACAATTCTAGTTTTTAAAAGGACCTTACGTTGCTTCAATACTAGTTTACTTAAATTGTCGAGTTCGGAGTTCTGGGAGATCTTTCTCGAAACAATCTTACAACAAATTTAATGCAATTGCTTAAGGACTTTCGAGACTTGCGATCTACGATATTTCCGAGAATAAGCCACCAGATTCCTAACTCGATCTGTTACCGAGTTCCGTTAGCTAATTTTTGTTGCTGAAACCAAATAATATGTTAAAAATATTTTATAAAATAAATAAGCTATAATTTTTTATTTTTACTGAGTTGATTGTCTTTGATGATATTGGTAAGCTATTAATATGCTGTTTTTGTTTATAATACAGTGTCCTCTAGAATCTTATACAGAAAAAACTTGAATTCTGCTTTGTACAAGCACACCTGAAATCGGAATTATACCCGTGAGTTTTAATTACGATCACGACATGTGTTAATTTATAACTTGTTTAACCGAACTTATAATATTTCTAAATTTCTACTTAGTTTTTCAACCGACTTCGGATCATGTCCAAGTAATGACTTGAAAATTCAATTTCAAGTTCGGAATAAAACTTAAGTAACCGATAAGGGACTGTACTGAAGATAAACTATTCTGCATTTTATGAAAACATGTTTAGCTGGATATGCACGTTTGAAACAAATTCAAAATTTCTTTGGGAAAAGCTAATTTTTGGGATAATAGGCATATTTGATTTCGTGAAACGATACAATGGAACCTAAGCTGAAGATAACCTGAGGTTGTACTCACATTTTATTCACATTGTTTGTTGCCAATGGTTGATGCAATGTATGCAATACACAAATATATTTAGAAATTTAAATCTTAGCACATTATACCGGACACACGAACAGATTGTAATACAGTTTTGCTTACACATTTATACACATCAATTATGAAGTCGAATCAATGCAGTAAAGAGAGTAACAGCTAGTGATCCTTATCCAGAGTTCTTCGAGTAGCAAATTGTTGAGTTTTGAATTTGGTTCTGTTACAGGGCAAACGAACAGTTCCGCATTAGTCATCAGGATCCTACACTAGAGTAGCCGAATGTGTGTGCGTGTCTATATCTAGATCTGGGCGACCCTCACGACTTTTTTTAGTTAGTTCCTTATTAGTTTTATTCATCTCATGCAATGTTTACACAGGAAGGACACAAGTGTATCCATTTTCTACCGAAAATATACAATGTTTTGTCAATCCTGAAGATGACGAGAAACATTGGTATTTACATATTTTTAATTGATAGTTGATTTGACTGTTGAGTTAGCTACACTTAATGGCTAATCTATAAACACTAAACACAGTGAGTGTACAGGTAGACAATCAGGGACATATTTTCTGGTAAAAAAATTAACGAAATTGTCTAGAACAAGAATGTTTAATCAGAGCACGCATCGACAGCAGGTAGAGGCGCGAAGGAGAATATCACCCGATTTCATGCATTAAGTTGTCACTCTATTTACTCTATAATTCACAAATTAACAACTAACATACTAACTGCAATGAACAACAAAAATTTTTATGTAGTTCAAATACAAAGACTTAAAAACAAACGTAGAAAAAAACTGACATGTAATTCCTACATGCTACGTCGCTAGAAATTCCAGACAGTAATACATATAAAAAATAAAGTCTAGTTTGTCACGTTAATACGTAAATCGCACTACGAAAATCAGTTAACATTTAGAAACTCGAACGAAAGAGTCTAAGTGTTTTAAGGTGTAACCTGAAAATTACAATTACAAGCAAGCAAGCATAACAATGGTGATAAAAACATTTAATTGAAAACATGTTTGCCGCTTCTGCAAAAGGTATAAAATAAATGAATGGATGTAAAGCTTTACCGCAGGTACTGGAAATTTTGTGGCGATGGCGATCAGGCTGCATTACTTCAACTATCAATCCCGCCTGTCGTAATTTCATGAAGGCAAGAATACCGGTGACCTTTGAAACGAATAGCATGTTAGAATCCGTACTGCTGTTCCGACACCTATTATGCGGTCTCATCTCCAATCGAACTGATTTCAGATCTGTACAAAAAGTTGAATGAAAAAATTTCCGCGTTAGTTAAATAAACATACAGATCTATGCACATCGTTTACGCATAAATAATGAAATTCAGTTTATACTGATCATTGCAAATATCGAAGGAACTGCAGGCTGTATGTTGACGCTGAGAAGTTCTTGAGCTTGTTTCATTTGCAAATCCTTCGCTGCTGCCCGGCTAATACCCAAAAACACATGATCGAGGTTCCGCTCCAAAATAGTTGATTTTAAGTTACCGAACGATATAGAGTTTAGGGCTGGCCATTTACAAAAAATAAACTCTAAAATTTTATCCAGCCTTCTCCACTTTTCAAACGTAAGATGGATGACATTTGGAAACTCTTGTTGCAAAAGCTCCATATGTGATATACCAAATGATGTGGGTTTATTCGACTCACGCCTTCCCGCTTCGTCTGAGGATTCCACCAGAATTAAATTTATGACGGAAAAGCATTGGTACCTTTTTCCATTCAAACGTTTTTCATCGTTAAAACTGAATATATCCTCACAGGCTGACACAGATATTTTGACTGTTTTCAGATTTGGATAATGATTACTCCAATTAATTTTTTTCAACCACATAAAATCCGGACCGGACTCTGGAAGAATTTTGTTACTGATGCCCAGCTTAAGGGTCCTTAGACTGCGGAGTGATGTCGTAAAGTGGTTCAAAACTCCTTGAAGGAATTTGTGGTTACTAACAGTCAGCTCAATTAAGGAATGTTTGGAGCTCTCCAGCATTAAAGCGATACAGGAAATCAAAAAGTGTAAATCCATTCGTTCAACTGCGGTTGCATTGAAGTCAATGGTCAACAAAAGTCTTTCAAGTTTGGGGCCTTGTCTTGCCAAGCACAGAAGAGAGTACGGCTTGTAAGGAACAACGAGCTTCCCGTCCCGATAAACGTAAAAAAAGTCAAGCTCTTTTATTGTATGTGATACACCTTGAGCCGAAAGAAAATCCAAGTCAGAGAATTTGCTAATACCGTATAACCGCCGTAGTTTGCGCGACGCAACTACAAATTCATGTCGAATATTTGTTGGTAGGGCCTGTGGACTTGAATCGGAAGGTAAATGCAAGTCCAAGAGTTTAGGTAGCCATGATGACTGATTGGACTGTGGGATTTCTATATGTTGGCAGATACTGGATATGAAAGGAGGAAGGCAATAGATTTTTAGTTCCAATAGATGCTGGGATTTTTCCTTCAGAATGATCTTAACCAAGTTTTCGGTTTCACATCCCCGAACAGCATCCCAATTAATTGTCAGGTATCGTATCGACACTGCCGAAAGAAACAATGATGTTTTTAAGGTAATAGGGTAATCTGAACATCTGTGTTTCCGACCATTTTCTGTGTCCGGCTTTTTCAATTGCATGTCGTCGTTATCATCGCTGAATTTCCCAAATATCTCTCTGTTCATGCCATTTTTCTTCATTTTTCTCTTTCGGTTCGGGTCTTTCACTACAGCTGATTCGATTTCTTCATCTGTTGTGCAGTAGTCAGAAGTTTCTTCGTCATTCGCACAAAACCCTCCTAAATCTTGACTCCCACCATTCATGATCAACGAAAGACCATTAAATGGAATACATTTTGAGCCGCGAACAACAACATTCAGTTGTCGATATTCATAGCAAAGATTCTTCCCCGGTAATATTGCTAAGCATTTCTTCTCCTCCCGCAAAACGGACCGAGCATGTTGAAACCAATGCTTATTAACAAGAGAGCAATGAAGTAAATCCTTAGGCGCAAGCAATTGTAGGATACCACAAAACAATATCTAAAATTAATGTAACACATTCACATTCATGCAAAAAAGGCAAATTCAAAGCGTTTCCTGTTTAGACGCACCCTTGACTAAATAAATGAATACAGTATAAAGTATTGACTGTAATTTTTAGTACGTTTACTTAAGCTGATACCTTATCGTCAAAAACCGCCAATTGTGGGGTCTGCAAATTCGTGACTGGGACACGGCCTGTTGTTTCAGGGTTGATGTTTAAGGTAGAAACATTAACTTTAAACTCATGCTCGGAACCTGCGTTTTCCTTCTTGATCTTCTTCGGAATGAAACCCATATCTGGTCTCGGGGCAATAATAACAGATTTTCCTCCTCCTGGGTTACTCCAAGGCAGATCCACTCCTTATTTTCGAGTCAACACATCGGAAAATCTCCCCAGACACATCATTGTCAGAATTTTTCTTCTGACACTAAAGAAATACAAGTAGTTTTTAGCTTACAGTTAGTTAACGGTCGTCGAAACTCTAAAGGCACATGTATACTAAACCAATAGGGTCAATCAGCAATCACACATGAACCCTCAATTTTCATAATTAAAATGAAAATACCTAGCTAAACCGTGACCTTTCTAATTTCAACAGCACACTCAAAACCCACAGAAATAACTAGCACAAATCCTCCTAGTTAACTTTCAACATAATAGTCACATAGGTACCCTATTACTTTATACATCTATACGATAACCTGAAAATAATTTTAGTTCGAAGTATCTTCCTTCTCAACGAAATCCACGTAGCCACAGCTAATATAGTTATTTAAATAATGATCCAGTACGTCGGTAATTGAGAGATTCTCACCCGTGTGAATTCACCGAGGAATGTAATTATGTATTATATACCTTAATATATATTATAATAATATATAGTGTCTTTGAAATAATAAAATTAAATATTGCTTACTTAACCAGACAAAAAAAAAGCGTAAAAACCGTGTTCGTGAGTGTTCGTGACTTCAGCAAAACTTTTTTAATTCACTTCGTGGAAGGCAGACGGACCTTCGCAAAAATTGATAAAAAAGGAAATTCTTTAACAAAAATAGCACGATCAAAAACCCTTCGGATAATGCGCTTGACCGCCGTCAATAGATGGTGTCAAAGACACCAAGGAGCATTTTGATGCGAAATAAAGAAATATAGAATTAAATGATCATTGACACCGTAGTTAACTAACACGTGGAAGATTTTCAAAATCTTCCATGTGTTAGTCTTCCATTTTTTGTTCTGTATATTTGAATGCCTTCTATGACCTTTTGTGAACTGAGTAACACGAACAACACAGGAATTGTCTTTGGTATATAAGTTCGAAATCGAAAATAGCAACATGGGACATTATGACCCAAAATAAACAATTCAAGGAACTCCATTGAGATTTAATGACTGCGTTCCATGGTTGCGTATAAAAACAATGCTCGTAGCTGAGGACGATATTCCATGTTTATAAGAATAAAGGAGGGATTTTAACCTGTGCAAATTGAGCCAGTTACGAAAATTATGCCCCTTCTTGTGTATACAAATGCACATTTCCAGACTGGAAATTCCAGTAGTTAATACTATGGTTGAAATGCAATAAAAAGGAAGAGAATAATGATTTTTTGGGAAAATGCAACAACCTAACCCCAAAATTCATATATATACGTATATTGGAGTTTGAGTGTTAATAAAAATAATATTATTTAATAAAATAAATAATTTTTTAACAATTCTATTCAGATTTCAGAAAGAGAGTAAAAGTTGCAAAAATAATTTGTGGGAGAAAGGGAAGATCTTCGTAGTGTCCTTCCATCATTGCGCAAAGCAGATTTTCTTGTCACAGCACATGGTACAGCACAATTTGCCGTCCTTGCAGTCCTTGTCCGTTTTGCATTCTGCCGGTGGTGGAGGTGGACAGAGGAAGTAGTACATGGGACAAATCAAATCTGGACAGAGAACATTGTCCCAGAAATCTGGCTTCGGCTTGGCTTCTGCAATATCTGGGAATAAAATTAAAAAAAAAACATATTTCGCGGTTAATATTAATTGTAATACACTGAATCCCACGGGAATAATTAATTTTTGTTCAGTCGACAAAATGTTGACTAAGAACGGAAATGTTTTAAGAACTGTCATACCACAAATGGAGAAGAGGCAGACGATGCCGACAAGAGTCAGGAAGATGCAGATCTTCATGTTTTAATGGTGAAATACTGGACAGTGTCCTGGTCACAATTTTTTTTGTTGCTGATTTGGTTCAGAAAATGTGGAAATATTACCCCCAAAATGTTGCCAAGGGTTCGTTGTAGTTGTTCGTTGTAGTTGTAGTCTAGATCCGTCCTTGTATTTGGTCAGATTTGTATTAAACCCCAGATTTCTTATTTCAGTTCCACGATTACTTTTTTTTCCTTATGAAACTTTCTCTGGATTTCTCATGTTTTACTCACACGTACGACAGTGACAAAGTCATCAATTAAAGTTTTATTGCAGTTGTTACTGTAATTGCGTCGTTTCCTTCTATTTTGGGTTATCATTATATATCATGGTACTTTTTATCTCGATGAAAATATACATTATACGGTTGTAATATGACAAATATTAATTTGGCAAGACATATTTTTTGAGCTAATGATTCATTGAGAACAAACAAGTGTTTCATCTGAGAAAGGGAAATCAATAAATTAGAACTGCTCATTGTCCACGTAGTTATTCGAGAGGCTTTTCACATTTTGAGCGTTTGTTTTACTCGCGAATTTCACTTGCGTAATTCAATCATGCTTATACAAGCAGCTTTCCAAAATCGTATTAATGCGTAGACTATATGAGCATAATTATTATATATTGTGATCCATTTGCAATGTCCTTAATGCAAATGATTATCGGTTCATCCAATAGTAATTTAGAGTAGGAGAAATAATTGGAGTGCAAATTCTTCGAAAAATAAATCTGAACCCAATGCATGTGTATTATAATGTAATGCCATTTTTGAAGAAACATCCGTTGAGAACGAAGGTATAGCTAATCGAAGGCATTACCTTATATTACCTATGTATTTTGGGAAATGGAAAGAATAAACGCGATGGCGGAGTCCAGTCAATTTTGGGGCAAATCGGAATTAATTTGCTACACACAGTTACTTCTTTCCGGGGAAATATTACAAGTTTCCCCGTTCCCATTATAATAATTAATAATGCTTGTGCTACTTCCGTCGTAGTATTCATTCCAGTGAATTACCTCCAAGCATCAATAAAATTGTTACGAGCAAAACGAGCACGAGGAAGGCACACAATCCATATTATCATATTCAATTTACTATTATATTAATAATTTATAATATTATATTTGCTGAATTACTATACAATTCAATCTGATGTAGGCATTTAATGTATCAAATCCAGGTTATCTTTGCACTCATTTCGTTTCTAAGCTACTCAAAGCATCCGTGGATTCAGAGTATCTTCCATTATACTAATTAATAATGCTTGTGCTACTTCCGTCGTAGTATTCATTTGAGTGAATTACCAATTACCTCCAGGCAGCAATAAAATTGTTACGAGCCCAAAGAAGGCACACGATTCATAATCAATTAACTTATAGTATTTATAGTATATATATTTATAGTATATATATTTATAGTATTTATATTAAACCATACTTGACGAATGTCATGCATATAATTGATGTAATAAAACGGATTAAATCCCTGGTTGGTGCTTCAAGCTTGTTTCATCTGCTGGAGTGAGTACGCTGGAGCAAAGAATGGCGAAAACGGAAACACTAATTTAACTAATTATTAACTATGCCGTTAAGCATTTTACCCCAAAACCAGAATTCGTACTAATTTAGGTCTTGCAAAAATGTAGCAGGATAAAAAGATTTGCTACACTAAAATATCAAAAAAATAGTGATGCGTATGTTGCACAGTTTCTAAAATAACATGCACCTGTAGAAATTCTAGGTTATTTTAATTCGAGGACTTTAAACTTGCAGGAACTTGGTAAACAAAGTACTCAGTGTATTGCTCTCTCTTTCTCTCTACGGAGAAACGATGACTCTTTTAGCGTCGGATATGCTTTTCACAAAGACGAAAAAAAGTAAATTTCTACCATGCACCTGGATTGCTCCTGAAAAAAAAAAAGTCGGCCTAAAAAATAATTCATAGGACTTCCGAGGACATGTGAATTAGGACCATAAATGATATGTGATTGAACTTGCGAGTGAACTGATTAAAAGACATGAGGATGACACACACGTAAACGAACTTGAGTTTGAGGGTGCCTTTTTTTATCCTTTTTTGGGAACGACACTTTTGCGTTCAGTTCCCTCAAAAGGGCCGTTGTCCGTTGGTTTATAAAACAAATAGTTCAATAGTCAGACGAGAAATACGTAAGTACATATTATACGGTATTTTATATAGTCCAAGATTGCAATATAAGATGACTGTCCGATTTAACTACTATATGGTATGTAAGTATTTCAGTAATTAAATGAAAGTCGTCCACCTATTGGCATTTTCTTTTGCAGAAAATAAATTCAGAAAATTCACTTGTAACCATATCATACATGCATAGCCAGCTCGTGTCGGCAGAAGATGTGAGTTCTTTCGGAAAAATGTTTTTGTCTGGCTTTGACCACGAAGCCACCGGAATGTTACAGCCATCAGCCATAACGTTATTTTTCCCAGCGTTGGTTTATACACAGTTCGGTGACGCCGGTGAGGACATCATTTTATGGGTACTAATAAGGAGAAAGAAATACTTTATTATTAACTCGGCTCACGCAACTGTACACACTCTCCTTATCATCCGTCTAGTCGTCTTCGGGAGAAAGCCAGGTAGTAATTCTCTGCAATTTCAGGTATATATGTATATGCATCCATATTGAAATGACAATTCCAACAAAAAAGGAATAAATTAAGAGCAGACAAACACGATAAATAATGAAGATAAATTCACGAAATTCATCCCATTCCCCCTCATTTGTTCAGTCCCAGCGTAGAAGAGTAAACGGAAAAAAGGGAGACTCAAAAATTTTCATTACGAGGCCATACGTTTTTTTTTTTTAGTACATAGTAATATAAGTAAGAATAATTATCCTTATTTCCGGATATTTACCTTTTACATTTCCATCCACGCACTTTTTTGACGAGTTATTTCACAGACATATTTTTGCATCTGACATTTATAAGGAGGAGGAGGTGAAAAAACGACTCCAACACTTGTTTTTCACCCCTTACAGCTGCAGCGGAAGGTGTTACTTCATTTACTGCAAATAATAACAAATTTTTTCACTCAACCCTAACTGTCGAAGTGAGTATGGGGAGATTATTTACATAATAATTTATGCCTATGCAATATCACTTCCAGAAGCCGTGACTCTGTAATCATCAGAACATTTCAGACTTTTAAACGGTTGGGAAATTTTCTCTTCTTATTTTGGCATCAGTCCTTTTTGGTGCTACAGGTCAGGTGTTTGTCTAATTGACTCCTGCCATCGTTAAAGCTCTCATTATAGGCTTTAAGCCTGTCTGTATCAATAGTGTCAGTAAAGTCTCCATCTACGAAAATTTACATATTCATCTGCTATTTGGAGGAAAATTATTCTTTACAATGAAATCCGTGTTCTTTGCTTTCATCCTGATATTTGTGGAGCAAGCTTCGGCTCAAGTTTGTTCCCCACCAGGTCAATTGGTAAGAAGAAAACTCTAGTCAATATTTGTTATCATTCTCACTGAAATCTGGAACGTTTTTTAATTGAAATTTTCCAACGTTTTGTACCATTTGACTTGCATTGTTGCTTTTGATTTCAGTGCGCCGGCTCCAGCGATTGTTGCCGGGGTTGTTGTGAGCAGTACACTTGTGTTGAAAGTACGAGAATATAATCTTACGCACGTATGTTAATATTTTGAATGGGGTGATTGGAAATTAATGTTTTCTTTTTTGTTCAAAGGACCATTCCCATGCACAGCTGATTTGATTCAGCAGCCGGGGGCAAACACTTGCCGAAACTTCTTTTGCCCTCCTCATCATATCTGCTACTTGAGGGAGGTAAGGATTTAATGGCTAATGGCTACAAGATCATTCTGTGCTTTTGCATGACTTAATAATGTCTCTGCAAGTACTATAAACCAAAGGTTTCGGTAGTGCTTATGGGACTTTTGTCAGTTTTTATATAATTTGTGAAATGGATGATGGATAAATTTTATTCCGAAAGGTATGTCCCCCGGAAAACCCTTGTCCGAGGCAGCCATCCTGCCGGCCCGTGGGCTACAACAACAACCATTCTTTCTACTATCCCCGAAATGGATCATCTCCCTGTTTTTCTCTGCTCGTCAAATGGATTCACTTGCTTTTGGTCGCCATTTCCCTCGCCACCACCACACAGATGTGGTTCATGTAAGAAAGGGACGGTAGGATTTCATCTCCCTGGTAGATAATATTGTTGAATTGTTTTTTTTTTTGGTACAACAACAGGTGCATTTATGCGCATTATTAGAGCCCTAATTCACTCCTCAGACTCCTCACATTGTTTATTTATGTGCTGGCACACATTTTTATTTGCGATCAACAGTGAAAATGATACATTTACATGAATTTTTTTTTCTGTGATTTGTTAGCACAAGTTTTTTTTCATGAACTGGTATAAATATAGTATAAATATATGTAGATATATGGTTTTGCCCTATGTATGTAAGTAACTGTTAGTGCTTTAGTGTCACGGTCCGTTACTATACTAAATCTTTTTAATTGTTACGCTTGCTACAGGAAGTGTGTTTGATGTCAGTTTGGAGGGACAAAAACCATTTAATAGCACACGTCGCAGCGGAAGGGCACAGGCGATGACGATAAAAGTTGATTTTCTGGGAGTTCATTGCACTCACAAATTGCTTGCAAATATTAAACTTCCTAAACGTGGTGGTGATCCGTGTTTTAGGGCATAGTTTCTCGAATATAGTTTATTGTGAAGTACTTTTTCGAGGCTTTTTGTTTTATTACTCTTCGTTTTTGCCATTTCCATCAAACCCTAGTCTATAAACGTACGTATGTATATGAGTACAATGGCATGACTGCTTTCCACTGTCGAATGGGAGAGTTGGGAATACAATTTTATCGTCACATTGTTTTAATTTTGTATATTCAAAAAAACATTCTCTGTAATGTTACATACATATAAGATGTATAATATATACACATAATTTCTTTGTGCTTTCTGAAACTTTATGAAAATCTGTAACTGTCTCCAGAAATTATGGAACTGGCGGGAGCACTTTAGCAGTAGATAATTCGCTATAGAGTAGAATGGACAAAAGAGTCTATCGTCTATCCTCAAAATGATTTACATCAAGACACCAAGAGAGCAAATGAGCTACAATAAAATTAATGACACGCTTCGTTGTAATTAGTATTTATTGATATAATCTGAATAAAAGTGTGTATTCGATGTTCTAAGTACGTACAAGTCTTTCTGTGTTACTGATTCTCTACTTTATTTCCAGAATATCTAAAAGGCATAAAATCAGCAAAATTATTGATTTGCTCAGTTAAGAGATAAAATATTAAAAGGGAAAGACATTTAATGGTATCACATAACAAAGAAATAAGTAGTTTATGCTACAAGACAAAAAAAAATGCTTCCGAACTGTAGAAAAACAGTGCATATATGTACTATACTAAAATCTAAAACCGCGAGTTACTACAATTTTCTAACGTAACATCATGACGAATTATTTTAAAAAACTAAGAAAAAAAAAATAAGAATTTTATACGAGCTCCAAATTATGCAGTATACGTTGAAGCATGCGTTGATACGCCCTATTTCCATTGACAAGATAAAAATGTCGGAATTGCTGTTACTTGTCAGCATTTCCCAGCTGTTCCCCCTTCTCCGTGGCGGCAACAATAGCACTTATAAATGCATGGCGAATCCTAAATTTTTCTAATTCTGCAATTCCGGCGATGGTGGTGCCGCCTGGGGAGCAAACGGAGTCCTTCAGTGCTCCAGGATGGGAGTTACTACTTTGGGACAACACCAATTCCGCCGCACCCTTCATCGTTTGGGCTGCGATCAGTAAACTTTGGTCTCGAGGGATTCCCATTTTCACAGCTCCATCGGACATCGCTTCCAGAATGGGGAACATCTATAGAGCATAACATGGATAGAAAGAGTTATAAAAAGGATTTTACGTGTTTCAAAAATTTTGAAAAGACTATTTTAAAATATAAAACAATTATTAAGGAGAAAACGAAGCCCGTACGAATCCTATTCCAGAAGCAAAGAGTCCGCAATACGCATTGATTTGAGATTCAGGTACTTTATAGCATTGGGCAATGGAGGATAATAATTTTATCAGGGTGCTTTCATTTTCTGACGTTGCCTTGTCATCCATACTGTACACTTTTTATCAAAATCAAAATGAAAAAAAAATGAGGTTATGAAAAGATGGGTCATTCAAGACTGTTAGACGTAACGTAAATGTCATTGTTCAAAGTGACAGCTTTCAATTTTTACCAGCACAGCCCGCTCCTACTCTCATGCCGACATTAGGCATGACCCGGGCAGTGGTAAATGGGATGGTACTGGAGTCTTTAAATAACGACTTTGCTAGCGTGCTGGAAAAGGAGTTCAAGGAGGTTCCAGCCATGATGGAAATGTGGAACAGTGACTGGAAATTATTCCCATTTGTGAAGGTCCCCGTGTCCTTGACAGCCGCTGGGAAAATCTGTGGCTTCGTGGCCCAAATCACGGTGTCGGATCTTGCAATAACTTCCGCTGCAAGAACACAAAAAAATTGACATTTTGCCTCAATTCGATGGGACTTCTACCCACTATTTCATATATAGTCATGGTAATTGGGGACAACGTGACGATGACTCATTCAAGTTGCATGTGATACATGATGTACAGGGGAAAGAAGGGAAAAAATGTTTTTGTTTTGTATGTCATAAATCTTTAGTTTTGTACTAATTACTCCCAGATTGTTATGCTAATAGCCTTTCTGTAACAATTCTTACTTACCATTATCAAATGTGGTCTCACACCCAATGTCCCTCCAGGGTGCTAATAAATTCTCCTCCGGGCAACTCACAATCACTTGAGATGGCTTCAATACTTCTATACATTGAAAGAAAAATTCACATGAATTCATTTAGGTTAACTGTCACAATGTGTAGGGTGTGACGGGAGAAGTCAATGTATTATTGGTATGCATCTTGATGACATTAATTTTATGCAAGGGGCATCGGCATATATTTATATACATATATTATACAGGCACAAAAGTAAAAACACCTATTTTTTTTTGTCAAACAAAACATTTGTACTTGCCTTTTTTCACCAATGAAATCCCAATGGCTTTAGCCATTTGACCAGCACCTACAAATCCCAATTTGCATGTCATCTTTAAACTGGGTTAAAAACTCCTTTTTCACCGTATTTTCCACTTCCTGCAAAACTGGAATATGATGAATATTGGAAGATGGATGCTGATTCTGTATACGCCAGGAAAAACAATATTAGAAAACGCACTACCACACAGCAAAATAAAACACTTCTGTCAGCTGGACTGCGAACCCCCAGAAATAGGAAAAGTTTTTCCAGAGATAAAATCTATTTGAATCCCAGTTCAAATGTGTAACTCCTTCAATGCATAAAATAAGTTGAGCATTTTTTTTAATATGTTCGCATCTAAATAACAAGAAAAAAAAATTGACTCAATGTGTACTACATACTAAAGGTTGAGCTTTATCTCCTTTATTTACCATTTGAAGCCTTAACATGTCCGATATTTATATTTTGGGTGATAGGGGTGACAAGCTTATCAGGACTTCTCACTCTATATTTTTTTCTC
Organism: Disparrhopalites patrizii; assembly: GCA_034698585.1. Taxonomy (NCBI): domain Eukaryota; kingdom Metazoa; phylum Arthropoda; class Collembola; order Symphypleona; family Sminthuridae; genus Disparrhopalites; species Disparrhopalites patrizii. The sequence continues at coordinate 23,068 of JAQGBT010000077.1, forward strand.
TCATTCACTACTGCAAAATAAGAAATAACATTGGGATGGGATATTTTATCTCTATATATTCACGTGAGTTTTATGTGTGTGGAACTTCTTTGGGAAAGGAGAAAATATTAGTCTAAAAGTCAGGCGATAGGATATATTTATTAGTTATTATTAGCTTTACTTTCTTGTTTGTCCCTAGTCCTTTATGTATTTGATTTTCTCCAGGGGGTTTCCAGCACTTTGAGCCTCGTAAATATTAAATATATTTTGTACTGGATCTGTGAGAACTGAGAACTATTGTGGAAATAACTCATTGCTTATGACTATGACGTTAGACTCGCGGGCTAATGCAATAACAATAGCGGGTTGCACAATAGTGATACATTTATTGCCTGTGGAAAAGGAAAATTTTGGAGGAGAAACGGGAAAAAGTATATAAGCACTGAAAATATTCTGAAAAATAAAAATTAATACCAATTATAATGCGATTGAATTAAAATGCACTTTGCAGTAAATAAATCTTTTAATCAGGATCAGGACGGGGGCTTTGGACAACTCTCAATGGGGCACTACGAGAGAGCATTCAGTGAATGCTTGGACTATATCCCGCGCCAGGACAAATCCTTCGGAATTGGCAGTAGATTTAAGCCACCACATTTCTGTCAATGCCGTCTGCCGCTCTGCCGTATTTGTGCAAGAAAAAGATTCGGTTTTTAGGTTGTTTTGAAACAGTGTCATTTTTGAAATATTTTATGAAAATACAGATCTGTACCGAAATTTTAAGTACGTGCTTTTAGAGAAGGAAGACATTGGTTCGAAAGGTATGTACTGAGGACTAGGCGATAGTCTAGGTTGAACAGTATTTTTTTTGTATGTCCCTTTGAATGACTCATACTCATAGGTATTCGGACAATTCGGAGGCGACAAGGACAAGAGTTGCTGTTGTTGTTGAATGTATCTTTATTAACGTTTAATGTTTGTTTTGCAGGAAGCAATATGGCGCATTTATTCCAGCTGGACACTGTAAGGTACGTTTGCTGCTGCGGAAGTTTGAAGCCCATTTGTTACGTCTATTTTTGTCGTCACTGCCTGCGACTCCGTTGTCCTTACTGTGTTTCACATGAGGTGGATTCTCATTACTGCGGAAATTGCTCCGAGAACATGCCTTCGGCGGAAGCCAAACAGAAGAAGAATCGGTTAGTTTTCAGATATTTGGAAATTGGATCAAGGGCCGTATATCATTATTTCCAGGGCGTTGTCGTATCGAAATGGTAATGATGGGTGGTGTCAATTGAAATTAGGTGTAATTCCTGCTATGAGTGCCCAAGTTGCAAGCAGACTCTGTCAGTGCGAGCAACAACCGTGCAGGCACCAGCTGAAGACGATCCGGAAAAGATGGCTCCCAAGAAACTGTATTATTTAACTTGTGGATTTTGCCGGTGGACGTCCAGGGATGCGGGTATTGAAGATAGTTCTAGTTCGTCGGGACCCTGGCCTGAACCGGAAAACCCACAGAGTCAAAATATTGGAGAGATAATGGATTACTTTCGGAATGTGGCCACCCGGGAAAAGAATGCTAAAGAAAAGAAATATGTGCACAAGAGTAAATTTTTAGCTGCGGTACGATGTTCTGGAGTTGACATTTCCCATAATTGCATACAGTACATTTTTACAGATTATTATTATGACATGACATTACCTGATTTATCGTATGTGCAGGGACGTCATGGTTTGGCTCATTTACTTCCGAAACGATTTCCTGTTGCTAATCCGGAAGAAATGGGAAAGGCTATTCCACCGCCAACATTCTTAGCTAACGTTGTGACAGAGCAAGATGTAGCTGGTGTACCTGATGATGTTTATGAAAATGATTTTACGTCAGCTAAAGGTAACAAAGAATACATAAATTGTTGGTGATCATTTATCATTAGTTGCCTGCTGAATTTAATTGAAATCTTTTTGGGTATTATTTAGTGACGACCTTGGCTCAGCGTTACGGTCAAATCGAAACGGAGCCAACGGAAACTGCTTCCCTTATGCCTACTCATAAGCAGCTACTTGTCAAGCGGTCACTTCGATGCCGCGTATGCGAAAGAAACATTCATAAGCCGGAATACTCACCAGTGTCCATAAAGTTTAAGATCCAGCTTAATGCATACTATCACGTTCCTCAAGTTCGACTAATGGCATCACTCCCTGCTCCTATAAAACCTGGGGATAAAACTAGGGTCTTGCTGCGGCTAGCAAATCCCACTCAGTTTCCAACTTCGATAAAATTTCTACCGTTTGCGTGGGTGCCTTTAAAAAAATTGGACGACTCCCGTGGTCAAGCACATTCAGCAGCTGTTGAGCTTTCTCAAATGTCTCTGTCGCCGGAAGATCCCAGCAAAATCAATTTGCCTGGATCACACACTACGGAGTCATCAACAGATGTGCAAAATGCCAACTCTTCGTCCCAGATGATGAAAGAGGTTCACGTACTTCCAATCCGGAACGAGACATTTCACATAAACTGTCGTTTGGACCCTCCAGATGAGGAAGTAGTTCTTCCTCCTCGTGATGAAACATCCGATTTCGATGATTTCGCTGATACTCCTGATTTCAATGATGACGTTTCACTCGTGCCTTGGAGAAAAGCAAATAAGGCAGCAGTATTTCTAGATATTAGTATGGATGAAGAAGCAACAGCGGATGATAAACCCGTCCTCGGTCTTACTATTGAATACGATTATGTTAACACTATTCTAGCTCTTGAGAGTAAGACCTCTCAAGGCCCTCAAAAAGTGCGATTGCAAGCACATCTTCTTATCTCCTTAGATAAAACTCCGCAATAATTATTAATCGTGTGTTGCTAATGTTTGAGCCTGCAAGGAATTGTGGTCGTAAAATCGAATGCTTTAGTAATTAAGATAACATGTTTTTCTACATATTTTCCATAGCCAATGAAAAATTATTGCTAAACAGCCATAATTAATTTATGTATTGCTACAGCGGTTTGGTGACAGTTTGCTTCGTAGCTTCGTTAATGCCGTTAACTAATAATAAATCATTTGCGTCAAAGAGTCAATGATCAATGTTCACATTTAATTCCACTTTATAAATGTTTACATGAACTATAACCAAAAGTCATGTTCTAGTGTTTACAAAGGACATCAGATTCTCGGTGTCATTTTTCAGAAAAGCGGATTTTCCGTGTCCAGTCTGTCAGCATATTGGCACTTGGTCTCCTGGTACATAAAAAGTAGGTAATTTACGAAGTCGTTTCGTTGCCTTTGTCGTCGAGCAAAAAATTGCAGTAAAAGGTTGTGCAGATCCGTTCAGTCATGGTAGGATGTATCAGTGTTGTCAATTTGAGTTGTAGTAAGTAAGCTGGTAACAGTGTAAAAATTCTGTTGATTTTCGTCAGTCCCTTGTAAAAGCGGTTCGTCACAAATTGGCGTACATAAACTGTTAATGAAGTTATATAGATTTACAACTAAATGTCATCTTTGGGTGGACAGTCAAAGTCTGAAGACGCCCTATACTATTGAGCTAATTTTTCAAAAGAAGGATTTTTCTCTCTCAAACTCAAAAGTAACAGAAACCGTTCCACTGTTCACACCAGAAATTCATCTATAGGAAGCCGTAGTCACAAAAAAATAAATAATAAGCTAGAATGTAGCACAACTGTTGTTGCACATAAATTAGCAACCACAAATTTGTACCAGGTTATGTACAATACAGTAAAACAAAGTTAGGTAAACTAGATCCGCAGATTTAATAGCAATAAATTATAGGATTGAAGATTGGTGCGGGACAAATAAATGGAGCTCAGAGAGATTTCTTCTTTGAGAACGACTCCATGAGGTTGCACGTATATTTCTTACAACTGGGCTTCTCCAGGTAGGCCCGAGCCACTCTTCTTAAGGAAGTTGGTAACTGAGATTCCAACTGGTTGAATATTCTGGGAAAAACAAGAAATTTAATTACTCCGACATGTCCTACCAGAAGTTAGGCGGCCAAAGCGAATTTTATGCATGATATTTTGAATGTAATAAAAAATGCCTCTTGTGAATAGAATAAAAAATACATGTTTTACTTGGTAAGAGCTTTATCCAAAAAGGTCCCTCTATTGAACCGACTGATTTCACAAGAGAATCTTTCAACACAGTTATCACTCTCAAGCACAGCCCTAGCAATGGTCGAGGTCATCTCAGCTAGCCCCATTGAGCCACCCATCCGACCCGAGGGATTCGAAGGGATGGTAATGACTGGGATGGGGAGCAAGAGCAAAATCAATGGAGCCAGAAGAAGCAAGGGGAAAAGGAAGACGAGCATGGGTAATAAATAGCTTCCTTTTAAAAATCCGAGGATCCCTAATCCCTTGAGTCCTTTTAAGCCCAAAATCCCTCCTAGACCGCTCAATCCACCAAAGCCACCCAATCCTCCCAAAGACGTCCCTTGACTCTCCAAATCGTAGATACCTATAAAATTTAGATATAAAAAATATTAAAAAGGGTTATTCCAGAATTAATTGAATTAATTACCGTTATAATAAATCCTGGAAAATTAATGATCTTACTATCATCGGAGGAAAAAATACTGGGAGTGTTATAGGAGGCGGAATGAGTGTGACCCTGATAGGGCGTCTGATACGCTGTGGGTGCATCCAAATTGTAGCCATAATCCTGAGCAGCGTCGCTGTAGGAATCACGATTAAGATTGGCGTATCTGCTCAAAGTTGAGGCTTTTGTGGTTCGAACGGGATAATAATAAGTTGCCCGGTATTGATTATCCGTACCAGCAGAACTAGCTAAAACTGGAAGAGGATCACTGGCTGCCATGGATAGGACTTCATTTGTTTGAGAGGCCTGTTGAAGGGGTTGCTGTTGTGGCTGCTGATGTTGTACCGTTCCAAGATTGACACCAGCAATATTACCAGCAATGGAGGATGATTGACAAGATGGTCCAATCAGTAGGAGAATAGCGGAGATATAAATGGAATGTAAACGGATTTGAGACATGGGAGCCATGACTGGTAATTCTAGTCCCCACTTTTATTGGACACTTCCAACGAAATACAAGAGGTTCCCCAAACTTTCAAAGTTTCAAAGCTTGGAATATATTTCTCCGTCACACTCGAGGAATTTGTTTCTCACCAAAAAATCAACCATCAACGGATGAGCACAAAAGGAATAATGAGAAACAAAGCGTTGGCCAAGGGTGGTAAAGCTGAATCACCGGATGATTGATTTTTTTTTTCTGCGTACACAGACTTTATATTGAGTCTGACAAAACTTTTCTCATCCTCCTCTGATCTTCCTCGCCACCCGTTACTTTTGCAAATGGGATTGAAATTGGTTGCAGCCCCAACTTTATATACGTAGGAGGCGGTCTGACCCATCCCTCAGTGATCCACACCAGAAATCATTCGGGAAGAAAGCCTGTAAAAATAGCTCTAGTGTCTTTTCCCCTGAACAAAAAAAATAAATAAATGTATAGATACACCAGAGAAATTTGCACTTCCCCTTGTTCATTCAATCATCCCCAAGGCATTAGTGGCAAGGGTGGTGGGCTTAGTTGATAAGATATACAATGTATACGTCTATATATTTGTATTATACACCATGTGTCCATCCGTCCCCGCTGGCTTCACACTCATCTTCATCAAGAATTACACCTTGACTTTGGAGTCAGATATTGATACACTCCCGTGCCAACAATAGCCGGATATTTTTGGGCTCTGCCTACCTCAGAAAATGTCACGGTAGGATTCTATGCATAAATCTCTGGCAAATACCTGCCCAAATAATGTGTCATTTGAATGAAGGAGTCAAAACGTTGGGCTTCACCTTCCCCCACAAAGCTTTCTCTGTCCACTTCTGTCCAAGCATACACATCCGAGCAAATGAGGCGTTTAAAGGGACCACGTACAATACATGTATTAAATGCAGGCACACACATTCCTTCTACACACTTCTGGCAATAGTAGTACTAAAAAACACAGATGTATACATATAATATACCTATATGCACTCGTGTTATTGCTAACCATTCAATCAGCCTTTTTACATACCCTTTTTCGTTGTGGACATCTTTCCCTCAATAGCAACAATGACAAATTAGTTCGACGCGTGAGGGGTTTTATTATTAAAACTACTTTACCTATGCATTACCAGCGCAAGCAGGAAGATCATCGTCCAAAGCATGGTCATTGTACGTGGAGATATTTCGTAGTTAAAGGAAGAAAAAGGATAGGGGCAGGAAATTTTAAGTGAATCATTTTAATCTGTCTCGCTTTCTCCCTCCGCCACTGCTGACACCCAAAGGACGTCAATACAAAGCGAAGGTGTTGGTGGCCATTTGTCATGTAAATGCTCCGTCCAACATCCGCTCATCCTCCCTACTGACCCAGAAAAGTTCAGGGTTAGTTCCGGAAACTCAAATTTTCTTAACATTCCTCGGCGTACCCGTTCCTGTAATTGTATGTAATGAAACAGTTTTAGAATCACTGAAGTGTTTTAGTATTCCTACATAAACACGAGTATTTTAGTAATCCTTCGAAGGACATTTTATTTTATTTTAGATCTGTGAAATAGTCTTGTCTATACGGTTAGTACAGCTGTAGATTTCCGGCCCATACGTAGGCGTCATATTCGTCCCAGATCACACCAGTATGCTAGGAAGTTATCCGAAGATGTCCGATAGTCACCTACCAATCATCACCAATAAGCCACAATGTCATGTCATAAAAAATGAACTGGGAAATACTTCCAAAAACTCAAAGGGCTCTTATTAGAGATCGGTGCTTCCAGATTTATAGTCCAGAACTGCATCTCGTAGCTCAAGACTGGCCATGGGTCTGTCACGAACAATAATGAGCTAAAGTTCCATTGCCTAAATAATAGAGACCAGTGCGTAAAGAGTATGAGTTTATGCGTAATGTTTATGTCAATAATGATCCACTGAAAATAAAATGCAAAAAAGCAAACTTAAAATTTTAAAAACGTGAAATCACGACAATATTCCAGAATCAAGGGCCAATACTTCCGCACGAAACCGATAATATTATGTACATATATACATATATTTAATGAAGGTACTAAACAGAAAATAATATAAGGATAATTGTATCTCTAGTTTGACTTCAAGATAGACAAAACAGTGTATCTGTTATATTTTCACTTGAAAATGGATATAGGTACCTATGTATGTATCTGTGTCCTTGCGTAAACATGGTATGAGGTGAATAAAACCAGTAGGGTAACGCTTAATAATGTGGCCACCTTTGCAACGTTTTTTTCAATTTTTTTCTTCCGCTGTCGTTAAAATGAGGAATTTTGAAGAAAGGATTCAAATATGTAACATTTTAAGCTATAACCAAAAAAATATTTACTAAACTCCTCGCCGATTTCTTATTATGATTTTTTTAAAACACACTACAGTTCACAGATGTGGCCATTTGCATGTAGTGGCTACCCAATCTTCAATTGTGGTAAACACTTATAATTATAAAAAATATATTACTGTCAGTAATTACAGACTTAATATGTGTAGGGTTATAGTCTGGTTAAATAATTCCGTAAAGCCGAGAAAAAGAATAAGAAATGAAGCAGTTAATACTTGAATGGCCCCTGAAAAACTTTGAAATTTTTTTGATTTTACAATTTAATGAATTTGCTGGCCCTAATTAAGGAATAATATGGGCAGGCACTAGTCTTCTCAATATCCCATCCTTTTCTTTCATTACGCATAGTTCTTGATTAAATGGGTGGGTGGCCACAATTACAGGCTTTACCCTAATAATAATAAGAATACGCATATGCGAAGCACGATCAAGTAAAAGTGTTTTAAACAAACGCTTGAATGTGTATCTATTACAGAATTGGAGTTGGTGCATAGTGGCTGACCACTTTACATTACATGAATGCATTCCCGCTGTGACCAACAAAGAAGTAAATGGGGATTTTGAAGCAAAATATCACCTTGGAATTATCACCTTCGTTATTTCGTTTGTGTGGCCTGCAGAGGATGTTACGTGAGAATGAATCAATCATTGAGTCAAATGGTGTAATAGCCTGTGACCAATTGATTGGCCATGTTGAAAATAAACCGTTTGTTTCTATTTGATTGCAGTCGGGTGTTTACAGGGGCTCTACGAAAAAAAAGTGTGTTAGTGGAGAAGCCACCTCATTGCAATTTCAAAGAGAATCTTTCTCATCCAGTATCAGGGCAAAGAGAGAAACAGAGAGAGAGAGAGAGGAATGGGAGTAAAGAAGGTGCAAAGGAATACCATTTGGGATGAGCATCGTGCATTTCAATCGACAAAATCATCATCATGATAAATCATTGTTCACAACAGCAGCAATAACTATTGTCTCCGCATCTTCCGTCTCTCCGCTCCCCCTGATGTAAAGCATGAGAGGGAACGGGTTAAATGCTACGGTCAAGCCTCATTAACTATTCTTTTAAGTTTTTTTTTTTCTCATTGAGAAAAACTTTGTTTTTAAATAAAATAGCCCCGTGCACACCTTACAAAATCTTGGGCCAAGATCCCAGCTCAGGTCTCTCTACAACAGAGACAATACAATGGTATTAGAAGAAACGTTCCTGAAGTCAAAATTTTGTGTATGCTGCTGGGTAATAAAATTTTACATACGACTACACTCATTCCGCGTCTTGATGATGTTCAATCTATAACAATGACATTCACACGGGTGCGTACGTGCGAGATCGAGATCATTCTTATTAGTTGTTTTCCAGTAATATAATTATTTTTAAATTCTAAACAGACCACCAGGACGATGTGGATTATGTATCCCCATGAGTAACTCCATGTACTACTTGATCTCCCCTTCTTCATCCCAAGTCTGCTCACCCAGTATACATTTATATAAAATCCGCTCACATTTGTCTAAATGCCCAGGGATGTGTCTATACAATGAGGATTCATTCCTGCAATTGTCACGCATTCTTTGAAACAATTTCTATTATTATTATGAGGGCAACTGCTTCTTTGTAGGTCTAATTAATCTATTCTCTTATTCACACCTTTGCATCAACTTTCATAATTTGTTCTTAAATTCTCGACTACCTGCACATACCAATAGGCGCAGCTATGGATCAAGAATGAGTTGGTGTTCCCTTTGTCATTATTACTCCTTTGGGTAATACGTGCAGAATCTCCGCGGAATGACACACAAGAACTGGGAGAATGGGACGACGGACGACATCCGTCTCCTGACAGGGACTGACGGATCGTTTCTGTCGCCGCTCCATTGATTTCTAGTTCAAAGGTAACTCTTCATGCCTTTGAGAATTCTGTAAAATCATACTTACATTAGTATCTTTTGTTTTTACATTCCTCAAATAACAGCACTGATACTTTTTTTTTGTAATTTGTGTAAAAAAAAAAACACACCAAAATGTTGATCATCAAAAAAAAAAAAAAAATCTCACTAATCATTACTTCATTCATTCGTTCCCTTGAGAAAAATGGACTTGGTCTAAATACTTTTTATTGTTATCGACAATTCTTCCTCTACTCTGGCCTTAGATGACACAGAGTGTATTCCAATGATCCTTCTCTATGCAAGTGGAAAACATTTTGTTCATAATGCATAATGTCATGAAACTATTCCAGATTCTCACGGTGTGGCGATAAGCAAGAAGGTTAGGAAAATGAAACTACTTTATTTACGGTTGTCTGCTCTTACACAAACCAAAATAACAAAAACGCTTTTTAAAAGAACAGTACTCTGAAGACTCCGACATCAATGCCAAATTCTGTAGGTTCAAATGTTCAGAATTTCAATCTCATCGTCAAAACCTTAGTAGCAAAGTGCAGCCAGGGGTTTTCGGTCACCCGGTTGACCATTTAGAACCTTTAGGGTTGCCATTGGCTCATTCTCCAACCATTGAAAAGTAGCAGTTTGGGTCACCAATAATTATTATTCTTAATTTTGATACCATTCGATTAGCATTTGCTGGTGCCACACTGCTTGTTCTGACAAAGAAATGATGTGCAACCGGCAACCGCATTGTTCAAAAATCACTACAGGAGCTACTAAATAGTGATTTACTTTTTTCGCAAGTTTGCGTTTAATGGATGACAAAAATTGTCCTTCGTTTTTTGACAAAAGTTGTTTTTGTCAAAAAGCCAACAAAAATTTTGGAAACATTGTATTCAAAAAGCAAATTTTTTGAGCGAATCAGCATGCATTTTTGAGTTTATCAATTCTAAACTAATAAATTTGTGTTTATTAGTTCAAACAATTTGCTTTTTGAATACAGCGTTTTCAAAGTTTTTTATTTCGTTGAATAGTTGACCCGCTAATCAACTTTTTTCAAAAAACGCAAGACAATTTTCAGCCATTGAACGTAAAATTTTGAAAAAATAAACCATTATCTGGTTGCCCGCTGTCCCTATAAATATCGCCCATTTGATTACACAAAAATTTAGAGATACACTTTTGTAACATTCTACAAGATCATAAAAGTGATGGCTAAGAACATATTGTTCAGGCGTACAGGCGTTCCATTTATTTTATACCTAGTTACATTAGCAATCATTGACCCACTTCAGGAATATGTTTAACGAATAAAATCATATGAGAAAAAATTCGGATGACCCTTAGCTACTTTGATTTCAGAATTGTGACCATGGTCGCCAGAACGTTGCACCCCGCTGTAAGAGCTTCTTGCCACCGAATACATGGTTGGACAGCCTAAAAATCTACTCTTGTTTGAGCTGTTTCTCCATTGATTCTGCTGTGGGATCTTTTTCTAGCAGCTGAAGAAAAACTTCGTTGGACTGCTTTTTTAAAGATGCACGCTTGCATTTTTTTTATCCCTACATCTGCATCAACAGTTAATTAGTATAAGTGCGCTTAATTTAAAAATCCTGTAAAAGAACATGCTGAACCATTATACGTAATTTCAACTTTCCACATTTCCAAATTCGTTTAAATTAGTTCTGACATTTTTTCGTCTACACACACGGGGGGGAATTAGCAACGCGTTTTTGACATCGAAAAGACCAAAAAAATCATTACTGCGGTTCTTCTACGCTATACGTAACGATTAAAATTCCAGGTGCATTACATCTCCATATAATATGTGCTTAATCTTATTAAAATAACATCGATATATAAAGTGAAGAGGTCAATAAGGTCAAGCAGGAACAGCATCGAGATGAAGAGACTTGACGTTGAGACTATGTAATGCAATGATTCTCATTCCTGGTAGGTCCGGTGGCGCAACGGATAACTACGAATCAGAAGATTCCAGGTTCGAAAACTGGCAGGAACGTTCTTTTTTACGTTTTGGTTTTAAAAGTTTACGAATTTACAACCCTTCACTATTGGTATTGCTGAATACGATCACGCGTGCTACGGGCCGGGTCTGGATAGATTGTAGAAGTATCGTTACGACGAAAATCTTGCATCTTATTATGAGTATAATTGCAGCCAATAAAATGTACATGTACATTGTAATAAATAATAAAAAAGTACATTATAGAAATACAATTACGATGCGCAATGTTTGTGCACATCCAAACACCGCGTGCATAAACCGTCTGAACTCACAAGTCACAAGCACAGTAAGTTTTCTGAAATAATGCACTAAACAGTGTATTTACTAAGATCCAAAAAAATTAATGCATACAGATGATTAACCATAACCACAACCTGATCTCTTACAAAAATAAACTTAGGTATACTCACTTTTTTAGCTAAAATGTCTGTACATAATAATGCAATTGGTTACTGGCCTCAAAAATGAATTTTTCGTAGTTAATAAATAAATATAAACACAATCCGCAACTAAAAATGGCTTAACGGTATTGACCAAATCGCCACGTACAAACTAAGTGAGTTGGTACAATAGGAATCTTTTTGGGAAAATCTATGAAAATAGCCACTGCTTCAAATGTAAAACCGATTTAATCATCTTCTATACAAATGATTTCTGGTGATCTATTTTGTTCTAGCGATTCGCTAACTTCTACGGCGACTAAAACTTGTTGGCTATTGGTACTATTTGTACTCACGGCGTTAATTGGGGGAAGGTCGGACTGACGCATGTAGCTTGGAGCTAACATTCGTTCCTCTTTTAGTCCCTCGAATGTGACTCGTTTGGAAGGGGGTTGTACAGCCTCAGTATTGGAAGACTGTGATAGTCTTTTAGTGCGCTGACCGTTTTCCGAAATGCACTTACTTGTCACTGGTTGAGATACAGTTTGAGCGGTAATAGTCTCCCTGTAACCATGATCAGTTTTTTTTAATGCTTGATCATATGATTGCATCCTAGAAGGCCTAGATTGCTGTGGTGCTACTGGGACTACAGTGACCATGTTAGGGATACTTTTCGTCTGAACTGGTGGGCCAACAGCGCAACTCGGGACTCTTGTGGAATTCAATTGAGCATTGGTCCGAGAAAGATCTATAGCACTTGCAACCGGCAAATTGGAGTTTATGGGTTGTCGCGTATGATCGCTCAAAGTACGAGAGGCTAATACCGCATTCACAGCTGGTTTCCCCAAGACCTTATATTGACACAAATCAGTACTACCATTGTGTTTGTGGGATGGGGGAGGAAACCTTGTGGCGTTCGCGGGACTCTTTGCTACGGGTTTTTTAAACTGGTTCGTAGATGCGTCTTGCCATGGAGTTACGCCAGTTTCAGAAAGTGTTACCGCTGCATTTCGGGTAGTTACTGTGCTGGAGGAGTTACGTACTGAGTTGGGATGTATTCGACTGTCCCTTGATTGAGAAGCTTCAGCTGGTACTGCAGGAGCTGTCTTGGCCCCAACAGAGTCGTTTTCATTCGTTTTCATCGAGCCTGTTGTTTCTCGAGCATTTTCATACTTTCGGGGATCGCCATGCTGCGGTTGAGGAAACGTAGCACGTCTTCTGATTCGCGGATCCGATAGCGGTTTTAATTTTCGTTCCGAAAACACAAATGATATCTGACAAGCAGTACACAAACATACCTATATTGCAATTTGTTTAACCGTGAGCATTCAAAATGATTGTGCACCAGATTACACATTCATTTCACAGTAAGTAAGATACGTAATACCGTTACTTTTTCGATTCCAAGCTTAACATTTCATTGTACTGGCGTATTTGGATAACATACGAATGGGTTCAAACTCAAGTTGAAAGAACATTTTCTACGTTAAGCTAAGTAAGTGCCAAACTATTGGTGTCGTATTTTACACATTGTTGACAAAAATGAACTCGAAATCAATTTCCGGTTTCACCTCGCGAGTTATCCTGTAAACCATGTTGTATCTGACATGGAAAACATAATGTTAGTCGCACAGATGTCGAAATACATTGGCGGAGTAAGTTCTATAGTTCTAGAATTTGACTCTACGTAAGTTATACATTATACATACGGTAAATAGCAAATGTTCTGTAAAACATCCTTTAAAGGAAATCGTTCGCTTGAGGACTGAACTTGTACTCATACCACATTAAGTGTCAAAACTCGGTTATTTAAAAACAACCACTTAGTTAGTCTTTAAGCACTGAAAAAATAACGGAGTAGCCAATTACGAGCTGCTACTGAAAACTTTTGTAACTCTTGCAATTAACACAGAAAAATACACTCATATATATGAAAAATATGAAATGTATTAATGAAACTTACATCATTTCCTGCATTTCTAAGGATGGTTGTACCTCCGGACATGGAAGGATAATGCTTGACAAATGTATCTAGTTCATCAGAAACGCTCTTTGGGACACGAATGGCACATTTTTGTAGAGCTGGGAAAGCGTTCCTAGATAATTGTAGTACAGACTTAATAGCTTTGTCAATCTCTTCTTGTATCAATGGCTGAGCAACAGCGTAGTAATGTGAATCGTGCTCTAATTCCACTGCGTTTACTGAAGGATTTTGTACAATATCCTTGTCATCGATTAAAGGCTTGAGAGAGTGAATACTTGTCATGCACGTTTGTTTCCCAAATCTGACGGACAACAAACCAGCCAGTTGATGAACATACTGAAAACTAAAAAAAAAAAAAAATCAAAATTAAATGATCGACAAATCAAATAAGGCAAATCTTGTGCTTACTAGGAACTCTTTTATCCGACTTACAGTAGGACAGGAGGCACAGGGCATCCGATCTCCAATCGAGTAATACCAGAGTATTCGTGGAAAAATGAGCACGTGCCGCCAAAAGGAACGTTCAGAAGTCTTAAGGAGGTTACCTTCCCTTCCCTCCTACACTCCCTAACAACTGTATCACTGGACGTAGAGCTTAATCTCATATCGCAAGAACTTTGATTCTGTTCCCCTTTTTCCGACCGACAAAATTTTATCGCCACATCTTTGCTGTTTTTGCAATGTATGTAACGGAAGCGTGTCTCCTCCATCATGCTCGACGATCCTCCTCCTGACGTGTTTTCCTAAAAAATTGAATTCGCAACTTTAGCATACTTTAAATCCTGCAACTGATACCATTCCGATTACACCTATAAATTGATCCTGAACACGATTTTCGTAAAATAGATACGTCCATGAAACCCAAATCCAAACGGTTTAAATCCAGCTTCAATTAGCAATTTGCAATTAGCATTCATGGTTTCCTGATGTAAAACGAAAGAAAAACTAAACACAATTACCTCACACCGAATGTCCTCCATGATGACACTGAAAACTGAGCACGTACACAATACACAAGCGTGGACAGCCAAAAGGGTTGACAAAATTACCAATAAAAAATACTAGTATTAAAAATTACACTCAACTGCTCGACCGTGTAGGAAAGTTAAAAATTTTAGGGCTTTCACTTCTCATGCGTTGATTTTAAAACCAAGATCTTAAAAAAATAATCGTGTGTATCCAACAACGTATCAATGTATGTATTATAGTATTATGTTATTATGTATCTCTCCTCTCCCGAGTCCTGCGTGATCTTGTTTGAAAACAATGCAACAGCCACATCGCGTTTTATCATTCTCGGCGGTGTTTCGGTTGGATTTTTACACACTGTCGTCAATGAAAAATTTGAGCACTGAGTACCTTTTCCATATCACAAAAATACAACTGGATTATTTTCTAGCAATTTTTTTACCGCCTTTATTCACTTCTGAATACTGCCTCCACCTTTTCCAATTTCCCTATCAGTTTTTCCAGTTATATGTAATACCAAATACCATTCTGCATAAATCGAAATTATTAGATTATTACTTATCAGACTCATCACAGGAACATAAGAGAAAATAAGCACTGAGCACTATAGGGAGTTAGGGAGCATTAGAATTATGCCTACCGAATATTGCCTTTTTTATTTAAACTCACGCAAATAATACTGTAATTATTCGAAATTATGTATTTTTGAGAGGGATTAAATAAGGCAGTTAACATACCATTTCTACTTTCTACTCAACATTTATAGAACACATATCCCCGTTAGTGACTTGCACACTTAAGACAGCAGTACATTTACGTTTATGTTGTTATTGCTAGATAATTCCGTGCAGACTGCAGAAATGTATAGTATAGGGTGAGTGCTTCCTAAAGGTGACGGTGTCCCTAAGGGTGGCGGTGCCCGTAATTAGTCAAAACAAAACGGTTGCCGTGCCCAGTGCAGTAGCTGTAGCATTAAAATTATAATCTATACCATACTGCAAGATTTCAAGGCCACAGCCAGTGTTATTCCGAAAAAAACGCAGTGTTGTGAAAAAGCGCGAAACAGAAAAGCCACCTTTATGCAAACAGCAAACCAGATGGTAACTTTTAGGTACATTTTCAGTGCTTTTTAAATGACAACCGCTACCTTTAGCTACATACAGCAACTGTCACATAGGCAAATTCACGTACTTGACTTCCCTTAGAAAATATGGATTTTATTTTCCAACGAAAAAAAACCGATACTTTGGTTTTGGTGAAACGGTATAGACAGCATATCAGTGAACCAAATTATATTGCTCATCACAATTTTTCAAAGCAAAATAAATTGCTGTAACAGTGGGATTTAATAACTAAAGAAAGCTGACATGGTGACATCAATAATGCTTGAAAGACTTGAACACATTATAGATGATATAACATGAGCCAACTGGTGACTATAATTAAAAATGATGTGACCGTTGGCAAGATTTGGAAGGCTCTTGAAGTGTTCAAAGTAAGTCATTTTGACCAAAAATTAATGCTCAGAGTTGAACTTACCATCCGTTCTGAAGCATTCAGATTCAGAGTGTGATCACGTTGTCGATTATTACCTTCTTTTGAGTTGACCCATGTTCTTGTTCATTAAAAAGAATGCTCAAACTGTACGTGTTTACGAAAATTCTGGATTTTTAGAATAAATGGTTCAACAACTAGTTATTTTTCACTAGTTATTTTGCTGAAAATGTTTCGGTAGTACTGAGGACTGATTACTGACTACAATTTCCATTGTTAATTGCGAATCAATTTCCAAGTATAAAGTAATCTTGGAAAAATCAAAGCCAACTTTTACATACAATTAGGCCCCAAAATGAAAAATCACTATTAAATTGTAACTGGCAACTGCAATTTTCAAATTGAACTTTCTAATTCCAACTCGTTTATTTCAAATTCCAAATAGCCCAAATTATTCGCTATTCAGACGGCAAACTGAGACTCACTCAGACGCTACTTAAATAGAAAAACTTGCATGCATTTAATTGTTAAGCCTTTTTTGTGCAGTATTGTCCATGTCATTCAAAAAAAATCGCGTCTGTCAATCACGTGCGATTATTATTATTTTTTTGCAAAATTCTTTGTTATCGCCAGATGGTATTCAGCGGTACTTATTCATTTCTAAAATAAATCAAAATGATCTAAATCCAAAAATACTTCTGAAGATTTCCTTCGTCGACTGCATAGTGGCCAATTTCAAATCAGCACTGGTGATTATTATTTAGTTATTATTATCATTTTTTCCGTGGAAAACAATGTGATGTGATTAAAAAAATCAAGTTTTGCCTTGCTCCTTTACCTTCAGGTGCTCTTCACGGATTTCCAAGCTCGATAATGCCCAATAGTCTATTATCTAGTATACTAAAATACATACAGATTAGTTCAATGAACTTTGTGTGGATATGAACTTGCTTTTGACGATAAATATAAAATACGTAAAATAGTAATAAAGTAGGTAATAATAATGCATAATACACAATACGATACAAGCTGGAACTTTATACTTGGGATAAATCATTCTTCGGGTGCCATTCTTCCGATGTCCACATTTCGAATCGCCATCGAACATCAAACTTGCTCTTTGCACCTGCAATGCAAGTCAAAGTTTTAGAATTTTACTCAGAAAACACGAGTCCGATGACCACACCAGAAAAACGTTCATTTTCTTGGTTTCGAGAACAATCTTTTTATTGGTCTATCGCGAAACCAAGTGGTGTCTCCGCGGTAAGTTAAAGGCAGATATTGACCATTTGCGGCAATTAGTCCCTGGAAGAAGTTTGGTCAAAAATCTATCATATGTTGTATTATTCCATAATGCGCACATACTGACCAAAATTTAAAATACATAATTTCATGACTAGGAATTCTCAAGTAAAATAATTGGACAATAATAAATTAAACTTGGTAATTATGAACTGCGTAAGTAATTATTATTAGGTCATTAGATGGACGTGGAGTTTATAATATTCTTTTATTCATTTTTTTTTTGTTTATTGCCGATCTGAACACGGCAAAGGAATATTACAATTTTAGATGTTTTTTCATCCTCTTCCGAGGAAATTAGCTTAGCGGAAAGCGAGAAGGAATTATTAGGGCAGTTACATGGACATCCAAAGAGTGGAGTCCTGAAGATAGAAGGCTATTAGCATTGGATGGGTTGAAGAGACGTACATGTACATACATATGTAAATATTCAATAATTTGGGAAGAAACGATGTCTTTCTCATCCACGAAGAGTTCGCATTGTACAGTTGTTTCCTACGGCGGAAGAAGTCATTTTTGTAGTCAGTCAGTGAATTTTATTCTTTTTAGTTTTTTTTCGTTGGGTTAAACGCGTTGCTGGAGATTCTGAGGACAAGGAAGGCGAACATGATGTAGATCCATGAAGCCGAGGAAGGTACCAGTACAGCAGCGTTGTGTGAGTCGCGGGATGAGGTATTATCTGAGCCATTACCAGAACCTGAGCATACGGTCCCACTCTCCACTCTATCGTTGCAATAGTCTTCGCCACACAGACAGGGCTTGTGGAAAGTAAGATGTTCGACTTTAATATCTTTGTTAAAGCAGGTATTAGGCTTCCCCCTCTGTAATTTCGCGTACGAACGGGCAGTCATTTGGAATCCCTCTTTATTGTTGGTGACCAAGCTTTCAACACAAACATCGGGAACTTCGCCGGCTTTTCCCTCAGAGTCGGATACATTGTGTGCTAGATTCAATGCCTCCGCAAGCAAGATTGATACTTCTGTTTCTGCTTCTGATCCTGAATCCGAGGATCTACTGAGTTTGTAACAACAATTGTCTGGTACGACACTACACTCTGCTTCTTTTGCTGGGGCGTCCACGCATGCGCAAGTCCCTCCACCAGGCCAGATTTCATCACAGTTGTCCAGTCGGGCGTGGCAACTGTAGCATTGAATGGCCGAATTGGGAGGCAGTAAATACATTAGTGTCATCACCCATAAGATGAAGTGACTGGTACGGCCTGGGGTTGACGAAAAATCCATGATCACGACTACTGTTTTTTGTTATCTCACAGCAGACGCGCAGAATACGTTTTTTGAAGATAATAAATAGTCAATTAAAGTTTGGGGACTTTATTAATTGCTATTGTTTTTTTTTCTTCTGTCCAAACTTTCTGGATCAAAATGTAATATTGGGTGTAAATTACTTCACTTTACTATGCGCATTAGAAGATTAGAACATGTGTGACTGTAGGTAGATTGTATGTAGGTTGGTTGTGACTTGTGACCTTTCGCAATAAATCTACATACAAAATTATATATTTCAAAGGGGCCGGGCTCAAGGAGTATTTGCTGTAATTGTAACTGTGTTCGTTCAAGTAATTACCTCAAAAATTAAGAGTTAAGAAAGAGACGACGGTCATGAGATGAGAACTTATATGACCTCATGACTTGACCATGACACGATGACACTCATGAGTCATTAACTACTCATGAATGACCAATAAATTGTGAGATAAAGAGTAATTTACTTGAACCAGCAGACCACCACCGTAATTAACTCTGGGGATTTGTTAACTTAATTAAAAATGCAGTATTTACTACATTATAAATTAATTAGATGTAATGCATTATTCTTATTTTCTTATGCTATGCTCAACACTCAATTCCTTATTAAATAATATATGAATACGTTATTGTTTATTGTTTGTTATTGATTATTGAGTAACTTAATTATAATTAAGTTAATCGTTATTGAGTGGTCGATCCCGACCCCGACTCGCGAGATTCCGAGCCGACGGAGAATTATTATTTTATAAAATCATCATTATGCAACCCTTGTCGAATGATGGTCAAATGTCAAATAGCTCAAATAATATGTATGTGTACATACATACATACTAGCGCTTCTATCACAAATCACAAGCACACTAGCTTAAGAAGAGCGCAACACAAAGCACCACACAACCGCAAACGGGACCAGGTTATTAGGCTGAGTGATTGGTTTTTAAATAATTATTATAGTTAAATAATAAAATAATACATAATATATAAATAATAATGCAGTATGACTGTATTTTTATTATTGCAATAATAAATTCTGTAAAATTCACAAAATAATTCCGCACAACGCGATGCCTTCATAAGTTCATCAGCACTCAGCACCAGAGCACTCCCTCTGTGGCATTCAAATCACCCACCCTCGCCCCGCCCCCATACATCACATCCGCATCGTCCATCAACATACCCCACGGGCAATCTTGTCAAAATTAAAATATCAAATTCTAAAATTTCACCAGGTAATGTCCAAGTAAATCGTGTGAATATTTACACCATTAACGCATTTTCATTCGTTACTGACAGTATAGCTGACGTATAAGTATTCGAATTTTCGACTGCCATTATTTTATACGGGAACGGGAAGTATGGGCGATACAGATTTATGAAAATCTTGTACACTAATCCTATAATCTGTGGATTATCGTGTTTTGTAGAGCACTGGCAGAACTGGTGTGGGTGTGAACCTCAAGGTGCCATCCAACGGAGTGAATGGAGCGTAATCAGCACAAATGCATCCCAAAAATCCAAATACAGTATCTTGACCAACAGAATCCTGACTTTGAGACGGCATGAGGACGAGTCTACTCTTGGAAGAGCCTGGAAGAAAAAGGCTATTGCTCCTACTATCAAAACGCATTCAATGTTCCGTCTCGCACATAGAATGCTACAATAGATTCCTCTCTACAGGATCCACCGGTTGGTTGTAGCAGACGGCCCCAATTTGTAAGAAATTCTTTCGATACATTTGAATTACACACATTTGTTTTTTTTTTGACATTCAAGGTGAACCGCTCTAAAACGTTTTTCTTCGCAACAATCAAATCAATATTTTTATTAATACCGGTGTAGCTAAGAACGTATTAAGGCCAGCGAAGCAGGGTCCCAAGGAAGGTACCATAAATGCGGAAATACAACAGCTATCAGCAGCAGCAAGGACGAGGATGGAGAAATCAATGTCCGGATCCGTGTCAACCGGAGCAAGATCCAAGTCAGCAGTGCTACAACGGACAACAACCACAACAACAACAACAAGGGAATACAATCCTACTGCAAGAGTTCGGATTCGCCAGATCTTCGCAAAGTGGACAGTGTGCCCAAAATAACCCACAGCAACAACAACAGCAGCCACAACAACAGCAGTACTATGTACCCCGACAATCCAGAGGACAATCCCCCCGAAATTACCCTCCCATGGGCGCTCCAGCAAATGCGGGACCACAATTACAGGTACAAAATGGCCAAATGGGACAAAATTCCGGACAATGCTGCTTCATTCCTAGGGCTCCCGTACAACCATGTCAGGATGCACAGCCGCAGCAGCAGCAGCAGCCACAACAATGCTGCTTTATACAGCAAGCTCCCCAACAACAGCAGCAACAATGCCCTCCATCTTGTCCTCAACAATCCTGTCCAACTATGCCGAATGTTGTGATTGTTGCTCCCCCATCCATGCTGGGCAATGATGGACAGGGACAGCAGGGACAGGGACAGCAGGGACAGGGACAGCAAGGACAAGCCCAGCAACAGCCCAATTACGGTCCGCCACAACAGGAGAATTATAATCAAGCACCAGCTCAGCAAGCACAGCCTAATCCTTCAAATACAGGTCAAGCTTCCATTCTGATTCAATCCGGTTATGTAATGGGACCCTCAATGCAGCAAGATTGCATGGGTTACGGTGGGGGACAACCTCCGGGGATGAATTTTGGTCAGGGTGGAGGTTACGGCCAAAATCAGAATCCCATGTACCAGCGTATGAATACCGGAGGTCAATTTGGAATGGGGCCAGGAATGGTTGGAATGGGACCGGGAATGGGACCAGGAATGGGACCAGGAATGGGACCAGGAATGGGTGGAATGGGAATGGGGGGTCAGGGACAATTTTTACCAATGCCTTCTAACACTCCTTATATACTCGTTCAACTTCCTCCACAACAATGTTCCACGGAAAAACGGGCTTCCTCCACTCCCCCAGCCACGACACGTACCGAAGGCACCGATGCACCTCGATCTTCTTCCGCTCCACCGGCCAAACGAAGCTCCAAGAAGACCTCGGATGCCCCACCTCCTCCGGAGGAAACTCCTTCCGTTGAATCCGCGGAGTCAGCAACTTCTGCTGGAACCAGTGCCCCTACAGCATCATCAGATGTTACGAAAAAATAGGTAACGGCCAAATTACAGGAAGAAACTAAAGTATTTTTGTTTTTATAGGCGAATATATGTGTGTATTTGATATATAATGTACTATATACATATGTACATTTTAAAATCAAATCTTGAAAAAACGCATTTCCCAATACATATTATATGTATAAATATATACATTTACATACGTACATTATATCGTGAATAAAAGTTGTGCTCCCACCAAATGTTTGAATTTCTTTTCTAGATGGGCGAGAGGCTTTTCGCAAAATGAAAGCGATTCTGGATGTCATTTGGGTATAGAAATGAGTGTGACTCATGCCCAGTGAGGAAGTTGGCCCAAATCCTGGTAGCACCTGCTGGAAGAAAGGGAGCTAACTTTTTAACTGCTGGGAAGTAATTATCTTTACTTTGTTACAACAGCTAATAAATATTTATTGTTCAATTAAAAATCTTCCCGTCTGCATATCTATCTTTTAAAAGGTGTCGAAATTTTTTATTAAGGAGCAATTAGGAAATCATTCCTGCAGAATTGTGCATACCACACAGGGGAAGTCCTTGGGAGGGTTGAATGAAACTATTACTAAAATGCACAAAAGGGGGTGGAAAGGCAGGAAATACCTTGGCATTATTCTGTTGGTATAAAATAAAGCATTTGTCTTTATAACATGCACTTAATTGCCGTGGATGTTCATGCAAATTCTTATGAATGTATGGGACGTTTTTAGCCACACATCTATGTATGTGTTATAGCCCTGCACTGCGTGGTAGAATGCTAACAGCAAAACCAAAATCTGGCTGAATTCCAGGTATCAAGAGATTCTTCTGGTACAGTAGTGCAGACTACAAGACATTTCCGTTAGGATGAAAAAAAAAAAAACGGAAGCTGAAACTTAAAAAAACGAAATTCCTATAACAATTATCTTTCAGCATTTACCTTAAACATTTTACCTGTTTTTTAATTAATATATTCCATGCTGCTACTTTCCTTGCTAAACTCAAAAAGTCGATACAGGAGGCTTGTGGATGTAAAACTGGTACTAAAACCATGCAAGCCTTTCTCCTTGTGCTCAAAATTTTTGTTCATCTTTTTTTTTTTTTGTACACTTTTGTACAATTTTTTTTGTACACTCTCATTTGTATTTTCTGTAGTCTGTAGGCACTTTCGATTTTGCGGAAATACAATAGGGAAGCGTAGATTAACACGAGAATGATTAGTATCGTGTGCGATCGCATCACGCAAGTATCGGCTTCCGCTTTGACGGGATACTTCTTAAAAGTGTTAAAAGAAATCTAGACTGCAGAGTGACTTGAGAAGGAAAACTCTTACTTCTTCAACGAATTACTGGAGCCGTGTTCCTAAGTGATTAAAACATTTTTTTTTGATTCCGTATTAATTAAAAATTGTTACAAAACGAAGACCGTGTAGCACTTCAAAGGGAATAATATGATTGCATGCATGCGTGAGTAGGTAAGAGAGGACATGGGACAGGAATACATGTGTTATTCGTAGTAATTTATGCTCTCATCACCATCAACCATCATGGTATACGGCAGAGAAAGGTGAGCAGGATGAGATTAAATAACAAAGTTGTGACGCAAGGATTTTGTGAGGAAGAAATAATAATGTCGTTGCGTAATGCTTCTTGTCCCCCTTCGCTTCAGATGATGGTCAGAAGCCCCACAAGTGTCTATGTAAGTGCTACTACTGGAAAAAGTCATCAGGGAGCTTCTGCATACTGTGGAAAAATTAACCAGCTCCAAACCACTGGCTTTGGTCCACATTATTTTCGTACCATGCAAGTGCTTACCTTACATAAGTATTTATGTATGTAGTTATAATATGTACGTTCATTATGTACGTAAAAAAAAAACTGGTTGGATCGTCAGACTGGACCACACGTGAGGCTTCTCCACAAACTAACATATACCTACATACTTGTACACATGTATATTTCGAGTATTTCCACAACATGGATAACATTATTGTCTTTGGTGTTTCCTTTCTTTTTGAGATAATAGTATTATTATTACCACAAGCCGCATGCCATCGCCGTCACATCCAATAACCAAGATCCAGTTCAACTTCTTTCGCGGTGACTACTCTGACTAGTATATTTTATATTATTTGATATATAGAATTTAAAAGTATTATAGATACACCCCATTTCATAATATTTACTCGTAAGACTTGTCAGGACTATGCGCATTGTTGATGAAAGCTCTCATGTATGACATTTTGTGGGGAGGGGAAATCCTCATCTCAAGTTACCTTCGGGTGCGGTGACAACCCCGAGAGTATGCGTTTCTTCCGTTTGCATAGGATTCTCATCTCTCATCGTCGAAATTAAAGTATTGTTGTTAATCATATAGCTCTGTGTTATTAGTTACACTTTCAACGTGTCCTTCCTTCAACGTTCTCTTCTATTGACCGTCACCCTCTACCCTCTCGTCTCATCTTTCCTCGACTTTCCCCCTTTCTCAGTCAGTCACTGCCATTAGTGGGTCCGAAGAGGAATCAGTGGTTTCTTGCTTGCTCGGAACAATCTTCTATATACTCAAGCCATCCGTGTGTTCTTTTTTTAGTACTCATAAAAAATACTTTAGGATTTGATTTATAACAATTGTCTATAAAATCTAATTATTGACAATAATTGATTTCATCACTGAAAGGAAATTCAACGGGGAGAAATATTCCGAAGAAAAAAAAATTTTTTTTTTTTTTGCAGTATAATTTTTTTCGCAAAGATTAATGAACTATTGGATTTTGAGGACGGAGAATGATAAATTTACTAGTGAATACCAGTGGGTCGGACATCGTCCATGACCTGGGCAAATTCTTCTACCTCGTCCCTCCCAAAGACTCAACGTACAAAGACATTGAGGATGTCCCTTACTACACGTCCGAGGTAATCCATAATTTCCATTCTAAACCAATATAACAATTGGAAGATCGAAAATAAACAAGCCCATAACACGTATTAAGTTCATGTAAGTTTTTTTCCTGGAGGATGTTGATTATCTATTTTGATTTGAGAGAATCCATATTTTCCCTCATACTTACTCCATAGATCCATGTTGCCCCACAGCTAATACTTTGAGGCAAGGATCATGGCTCTTACACTATTGTATAGTTACCCCAATATTTAGTGAGTGTATTATACAAATAAGTACTTTCGCTCCAATGACATTGTTTTCCATCACGAACATTTTGGTACTTGGGTAATGGGTATTGCTCCTTTGAGGGAAAATGAGCAATTAACCAAGGTTATTTTAATGGATTATCATTATCGGGTCATCTTACGTTTCTGGCTCCTGGCAGACGATAATTGAGAATAGGATATATGTACTTAAAGAAATAATGAAGCTAATTACATAATGGTGGCTCAGTGATAAATCGTGGTGTTACATAATGCCAAAAATTTATATTTATGTAAGGGAAACGCACGTGTTAGGTAGGTGGGAGAAGCACGTTTTGACACGGTATGATTTTTACTATCACACCGCACCGTTTCAAACCCAAAGAAAAATAGTGGTCGCGCCGCTTGGAGAAAAAAAGCCTGCACTGATTGCACAATATTATTTTGCATGTACATGCAGTAACTTTTTGCACATGCTCTTTTTTTTTATTGTGCTGAGGTGATGTAACAATACGAGGACGAGTTCTATAACACTGATAAAGAACTTGTCCAGGATTATTAGGGGAAGCCGTTAAAAGGGATTATTGTCTTTGGATGGAGATTGGAGATGCGTTTGCTGAAATTGATCTGAGCGAGTTAATAGTGCATATCCGCAGTTTTAATTAACGCCGACTTAAGTAATCGTGATTTATCTTGGAGGACCGAAAGCAACATGCGTTTTCCAGGTGTATTATATGAATTATGAATGTAAAGGTACATCTATTTATATACTGCAATGTCGAATTAGAATTTAGAAGGCTGCACGAAAAATTCTTGTCGCATACTACTACTTCATAAAAGGACAGAATTAGTCGTTATAAAGCCAAAGTCACTTTGCTAGCTTGCTAGTGGATACTACATGGCTAGTTGTGGTGATAGCCAGACATTGGTGGAACAAAAATGTGGAAGATTACTGTGGATGCGTCCAACTGTCAAAGTTAATTTTATGGCACATCGTAAAATTTTGAATGTGTACTTGAGTCATAAAAAGTAGAAATGCAACGATCAATTTTATTTCCAATGTGAAGTTTCTTATTTCTTGTAAGCAAATAACATTTAATGTGTGGAAAGTGCAAACACAGATATTATAAGAAGCGGTATGGAGTTGTCAGAGCCATTCTGGTTCTATGAATACTTACAGAGTAAGTAACTCTACCTTCGGAAATGGGTTATTGTCGAGTTGTCCTCTCTGGCGTTGTCATCTGCATTGTTGATGGCACATGTACCCTTCAAACGGACCTAGTAAAGTAAGACACCAATTCCAGTAGTCAAGCAGAAAATGGCGTCAATTACTAAAAGGGTTGCACAGATTCCTCTTTGGGCTCCGAACGGGAACTCGCCGTCAAAATTTCTTTTGGAAAAACCCGGATCAATCTGGAACGTTGCCATGCCGACATAATTCAAAAGTGCAAAGGCAATGATGGCCAAAAGGAAAATGAGTAGGTGGGCTGCTAGGACGTTCATATTCAGCTGAACAAAGATTATTACTAATCCAAGAATGACCAATAGTAGGTGGAATACTCCACAAACGATCCCAAGAATCAGTCCAACCTGATACAAAGTATCCGTAGAACATAGCCGATCCAATTCGACTTTAATGCTCCCGGATTTGAGCTTTGCGTCACAGCTTTCATTCCTTAAGTGAGCGGCCAGGTGGTTATTGTTGAGTTCATCCAAGAGAGCGGCACAGACACCCAGGATGACAATCCCTAACACCGCGCCGGTGACAACAATCATGATGACGGCTAGTGACTTATTTTCCATGGTCGATGTTGTTTCGCTAGATTTGTCTTGTGACTCTTCTATCCCGTTGTGTTCGTGTTTTAGCCGACCTGAACGTGTGGTTCAACGAAGGGAAATTGTGGCACGTATCAACACATACATATGTGTATATGTATACATATATCTACAATATTTAGCTTCCTGAAAATTTAGGATGGACGATACAACATTATATGTAATTGATTGTCGTTGCTTGTGGCTCGCCGTAAATTACTAGTCTTGATCTTCGGGTCAATTTGATTGAGAATCTCACATCTTAGCGCATCTCATTCTTTCCCCGGCTCCATTTGCTCTTAATGGGATGCAGCTGACTCTCGTTGCTGAATTAGTAATGCAATCCAGGAAAATAGTGTTTGCACACAGATGTGGTCTAGACGAAAAATTTGTAATTTCAAAGCCTGAAATTGAGGTATTTCAAGTTGACTTTTCCCAGGAATACGAGAAGATGATGAAGAACTATTCATAAAATTTTTATTTTATTCTAAATAATTCTATCCTGTGGGGTATTGCTTATTACTAGCACAATTGCTGGTGCCACGGGGGGAGTGAAATTAACTACTACAAAGCTATCTACTTTATTTTCCCGTATCAACTAAATAATTAGTTTTTATTATTATCCGAATCTGATCCTGATATTCGGATCATTGACTAATAATTACTATTAGTTAACTAGTGACTAGTGCAGTTGCGGTACAGTAATCTAAAAATCGAAATACAGTAGTACTGTGCCTGTAAGCACTAAGCACAACAACTAATAAATATTAATAAACTAAATAACAATAGCACGATCAAAATGCAAAATGCGAAACAGGCTTCCGTTTCCGGTATTCCGATTTCGGTATTTTGCGGCTGCTTGTTATGTATTGCGCTTGCGTAACAAGCTTTTACGTGTTAGTCTGTTATTGCATAATATGCACATACGTTTCGCACTAACATAACTTTACTCGTTCTTAAGCCATATAATATAAGAACGCATGGAACTCCAATTTTGTCGGAAAGACCTTCAGAGCATAGAATTGAGCCAGCAAGTATTTCATGCGCTGCGCTATTGTATCCTGTGGAATTTTGTAATTTAATTAATTTGCAAGGACAATGATTAATGAAATAAGCTCATGTTCATTGATTTTGATTGCGACAATGCAATAAAACGCTGTCTGAAAATGGATACGGGATCTTCATCACAAATGAGACGTCACTATTATTTATGCTCGCTCATAGAAAAATGCAAAAAAAAAAAATTGGATGAAAATTTATCTTTGATGCTACCCTCGTATAATTTGTTTCTGCAACAGATTCAACAGTTTGTGTAGCTTTTCATATGCCATGTATAAGACCTGTTTTGGGTCGGTGGTGCTTTTCATCCCACCTGATAAATTAACACAATCCTTCAGAATTTCATTCAAAAAGTAGGGAGGGAAATTTTTTACCAAATAATGTAAAAAGATGTAAATTCAAAAATAAAATTACTTCAATGGATGTGACAGTATGGAAAGATTTCCTGCACTATCTGTACTACCATTTCACACGTAAAATTTGCATGTGTACTATTTTGAAACATTTGTATAACACATATTACACCATAATTTTTTCACTTGTTCCCCCCAAATAATCATTAAATAGAAGAACGTATTGAGTCTGTTGCTCTTCGTCAGACAATTTAGTGTAAAACATGAAGAAATAAGATAATAAAATTTTTCATCGACGCATACATGGCATGAGAAAAACTGAGGAAGAAATGGAATAGGGATATTTGTAAACAAAAAAGCGTACTCAATTTATATCGATGAAAGCGGCTCCGTGTTTTTTTCCTTCCATTAAAACCTGTTATGCATATAAAAAGAATATGCTTAATGCTTTACCCATCGGAGAATAAATTATCCATACATTGAGTAGCAGGTACCATATTACTGATTACTGTCATTCGTCGTACGGTATCTATGTATTTCTATTACCAATAGCTCTTCCCTTTGTTCCTGGGTTTGGTATGTGCTGAGTACGTGGCACTGGCCTTAAAAGGACATCCTCCCCGACTTGGAGAAAGCCTCAACTCTTTAGCCCATGGAATCATCACTGAAACGTTCAAGTAAGCAGCGTAACTATATTATATACATACATTACTTCACTTAAAAGCTATAAGAAATGTGTGATGCGATAAAAGCGTCGCACCAGAAGAAAATGTAATGTAATTCAAGTCATTTGCTCATTGGCTTTTGACACCACTAAAAATTTAAGCTTTAACTATTGCTTCTCATGGAAACTTTTCAAATGCATTGTTTGATCGGAAAAGAATTTTGACAGACACCCTTAAATTTTTCGCTATGTAATCTCCAGAATTTTAACCATGGGAATAGAAGTTTCCATGTACGTCGCCATTCACAACAAGTACAGATTATTTGATCTGTCCTGGGACAATCCCATCACATGGTACGCAGCCCTCCTCGGAGTGGATTTCTCCTACTATTGGGCACATCGAGCGTCCCACGGTATGTCGGAGCCAGTATTAATTGCTATTAGTTCTCATAAGTACAAAAATAATAAATTATGGGATGTTAGGAAGAAAGCTCTTGCTACTACATTAGCAAAAGAAAATTCTGAAGAAAGGATGGCGTTTTCTATATCAAAATGGTGTTTTAATGTGCACAGAGGTAAACTTCCTTTGGCAGCAGCATCAAATTCATCATAGCTCCGAGGATTTTAATATGGCCGTGGCAGTGAGACATCCAATCACTCACAATTGGATCAACTCGGTAAGCTATTTAATCAGTGTGTGGATACTATTCCGGCGCCGATATTTTCGACGTTATGTATAGTGTACAATTTTAGAATTAGTGTAGATCCTTAATTTTTCCTTTTACAATTAGTGTAGGTCTCCAGGAGGCTTCGGATTTAGATGTTTGATTTGAGAGTGCTTCAATGATCGGCTCTGTATTATGTAAATCCTGTGTGCAATTGCAAGTATGTCCGTAATTTTCATAATCATTATTGCACATTATTTCAGTTTTTTTACCTCCCCCTGGCCTTGATAATACCACCGGCTCAATGTCTCGCTCACCAGCAGCTAAACTTGTTGTACCAAGGCTGGATACATACGCCATTGGTGGGGTCACTGGGTCCTCTGGAATATATTCTCAATACACCCACTCATCACAAAGTTCATCATGGTAAAAGCTTCAAAAGAAAAAGAAATCTAAATCGTTGTAATTCTGACAATGTCTATATCACAAAACTTTTGTATGCCAAAGGATGTAACTTGTACGTCCTGGACAAAAATTACGGTGGCTTACTCATCATTTGGGATCGGATTTTCGGGACGTTTCAGCCCATGAAGAAGGGCGAGGAACTTGTTTTTGGAGTGGTGTACCAACCCAAATCCTTTAATCCCATTTGGCAAACCGTAAAAGATGTTTGTTTTTAATTTCACGGTCGAATAATAATCACATTTGTTACCTCGTCCATTTTTTTTTTTGGAAATAGTATTACCGTTGGCCTGGACTTTGGGGTTGGGCAAGAAGTCAAAGAACTTGGGGAGATTTTTTCCGCGCTTATTGTTTCGGACCAAGCTGGATTCCCGGAGTTGGGGCCCCTCGTTTGGGACGGGATGAAGACAAAGTTGATGTACAAATTTTTGGACAAATCCGAATCGGACACATTCCGATTCCTTATTATTTAATTTATTACTAATTGCAACTTATTTCCGTTATTATTTTGGAGCCTTTTTTACGAATTATTATCATTAGTATAAGGGTCTCCGATTTTTTCCTCGTTGAGTCTCGATGAAAATACATAAAAACAGGGATTCTTTTCAGATCAAACCCCGACCAAAGTTCAGAGTGCCATTGCCAAAGTGGCTCCAAGCGTACATTCTCGTACACTTCTTTGCCGTGGTTTTAGTCTTTCAAGAGTTTGCTTTAAAGAAAGGGGTAAGGATTTTTTTTTTGGAATTGTTGATTAATACCAATTATATTTTAGGCCTTTATAAGGATACTTTTCTGACAGGCATTTGATGAATTCACCGTGGCTATAACCGTGGCGTACCTTTTGGCCACGCTAACTTCCATAGGGCTGCTCTGCGAGGGAAATCAGTGGGCCTCCTATTTTGAGTTCACACGATGTGCCGTCTTCTTGTATGCCGCGGGGAGTGAGAGCACTCTCCAGGGGGCGCTGCGGTTCTACTTCATCCCCTCCATTCTCATCTGGGCCGTCTTCTTCTTCTCCAGAATTGCCCAGAGATACAAGCTGGAGAGGAAATACTCCAGTCTGCACCCCCTGGAAGATTGCTTGGACAAGAATAAGGTGGAATAATATCTGTATGTGGTTGGAGGGACTTGGGCTTAAAAAAAAATGTGGAAAGATGTATAGCGATGCAAGGTTGTGAGTGACACTTAAAAAAATAATCAGTTTACCTAAGATTTATTAGATTGCAGAAAAATAATGACAACGCATGTATGTATATGCTCAACTTTGTTTTTTGTACAAATGTTTCCGTACACGTTTTCTGAAATTATGTGGATGCTTTATGAACGCCATTTAAAAAAAATCTAGCATGTGCAACGGGAACGAATGTGAAGTACTATAGGTTACTAGATGTTAAAAAATTTGAACTGCCAAGTATCGTTATATACTAATTAGCTATGACAATGAGTTAGCTTTTTGGGGGTATATATCGAGCTTAAGAAATGTTGACTTATTTTTTGTTTTATTATTGTATAGCTGCATAGTTTGTAGTTTTACGTATATTATTTCAGGCCCCAAAAAAATGTGACTTAATTTATTACATTCACTGACGTAAATTAAGTCTAATGCCAAAGTAGTTATTAAAGACAACTTTACAGGGTAATCCTCGGGTCCTTATTGTTCAAAGAGACTTTTTTCGCCGTCATATTTTGTTGGAGTAAGTATGTACCGGCTATAGTATACGATGTGTTTGCTGATGTTGATCTGATCAATATAATAATGCATAGTTGCTACTTAATCAATGTAGAAAGTCGTGGTAAGTTTAACCTGCAGATGTATGTGTATGTATATGTATACACATATGTATCTATATTATGTAATATGCATAGTACATATTAATAAAAATTGTCCAGGATTGTTGAAGGATGAATGCATGCATCAAAATTCATTATTAACATCTCAAGTAAGCATTATTTTCTCACTTGATTTCAAGTTTTTGGGCACTTTTCCAGAAACATGGCAAAAATTGAAAGGAGCAATACATGTTGGAGGAAATATTGAAGGTCCTTCGATCGTTGTTTAAAATATTAAGCAGGAACTCAAGGACCTTGCCATTGAATGTTTTGAGAAAGTACTATGTAATAATACAATGCTTCAACAAGCGTTGTCATATTGTGTATGTTCTCACGCTGTCATTCCATCCCGGCTTTATTAATGAGTGTACCGACGAACGATGATGGATGAGGGTCATACAATTTTTATTCCTTTCCATACACGGAAGGACGACAAATCAAAGCATTCTTTTGCAATGCCCGCTTCCTGGAATTTTCTTCTAAAACTACTCCAGGAATTTCATGACATTCTCCTTACGTTTCTGACTAATAAGAAAATATTTACCTGTAGAAATGATGAAGCTTAATTTAATGCGTGTAGTGGCAAGGCGAGTTGGGAAATTCTGAAATGTGCAAAACATTTATAGGCATTCACATTCAACGCATTTAACGCATTTTCCCAAACCTTTTTCCACCACGAAAGCAGTGGTCACTTTTGAACGGAGCTAGTTTTTGGTTCACAAGCAAGCAATGACAGTCCATCTTCGATGTACGAATTTCTGGCACATAAAGCTTATTATTTTTGTCAATCTTGCCAATATGATCACCCCTTCGAGTAGTCCAGGGAACTTTGTAACGGAATTAGGTGACAAGTCGAAGCGGATAAATATTGAATTTGTTACAAATTCTTTGTCTCTCATTCCACTAGCATTATTTCGTTGGCAAAAGTTCACAATGGTTTTGGGTTCGTGAAACTATTAATATCAATAATATCCATTATTCTTGTAATATTTGTGCCCTAAAATTTCGCCGATAATCTTTCACGTTTTCCAGGAGGGAGGTACAAAACCGAAAGTTCAATAAATATCCATTTGTGGAAGAAAATTAAAGCAATAGAAGAAGTTTACAAAGCTGACATTCTAGTGGCATCAGTGGGGAATGAAACCATTTTAGACAGACATTCCCCACGAACCTCGGCACCATTCAAGTTCTTCTGCCTCATGTCGCCGAAAGAATTTCGTTCCCGTCACGGCTTGAGCCACAATAAGAATTATAGGTCCAGTTGGATTATAATGACGGAGAATAAATACGTGGCGGACTGGATTAGGATATACGAGGACGAGTTGGATGTGGGCAGTGAGGTGTACTTGTGTCTTTTTGATCCTCACCTGGGCAAGTACAAAGTAAGATGACGTAATCATTTATTCAAGCATTTTGCATCTTTAAAGGACTCAAATTCGTTTTAATTCAATTTAGATACTCGAGATTTTCAAGGTGTGCAATTGGTGTCCTGTGCGAATTGCTCATTACTGCTCCTTGCTCAATTCCACCGACAGTTTTGAAGATGGCTGCTT
The DNA here is from genome assembly GCA_034698585.1 of Disparrhopalites patrizii. Lineage (NCBI taxonomy): Eukaryota > Metazoa > Arthropoda > Collembola > Symphypleona > Sminthuridae > Disparrhopalites > Disparrhopalites patrizii. The sequence goes on from JAQGBT010000077.1 coordinate 56,415, forward strand.
CGTCGATAAATATTTACGGCGCCGGGATCTGGGCGGCTATCATTTGAAAGCGATTGCTGTGAATGTACTTGCTTTTTCTGTATTACATGCACTTTGAAATACGCCTGCACTGACAAATTTCCGGTGCAGCAAATATGCTCCAATTCCCAGGAAAACATTTATAGGTTTACAGGTATCTTTAATTTTATTTAAAAAGGTAAACCCGTTTGATGTAAAAGCAGGAAGAAGTGGAAAAAATAATTCGAGTTGGGTCGTCAAGGGTGGAATGTGGGTGGAAATTTTTAACTTCATGGCTAAGACATTCAATTTTACGTAAGTTATACCTAAACACACTACTTAGATTGTAGTTACAACTGACTTTGCCATTTGTAAGACAATAAATAATAATAAAAAAGGGCATAATTTTTCGTTATTTCATTAAGATTCTCAGTGCATGTTTTGGATGGTTACAAATTTGGGAAATTCGATCCCGTTAGCAAAAAATGGGATGGAATCCACGGCTTCCTCAGCACGGGCCAAGCGGACATTTCTTTAAATCCAGTATCAATGGCTGCAGACAGGACGCCATATGTTGACTACAGTCTTTCTATTTATTCAGTGGGGTAAATCCCATATATTTTTTTCTATTTATTTTTAATGTGTCATTGGCGATGAGCAACCCATTTGCTTGGTGAATTGTTCACTTTTACAGAACTCGCATGTACATCCGGCGGTACTTTGAGTCCAGAGCAATCAACTGGACCTTTTTCTTGAAGCCATTCTCCCCCGGAGTATTCCTGATGATTTTAGTCACTCTCAGTGCCGTTACCTTCGTTATGCGTTTGTGTCTGTACCTGTGGCCAAGACCACACGAAAGCCAGTTTACACTCTATGAAATCACGTGGATAATTGTTGCTGCCGTGTTCCAAAAGGGTACAAGGGATTGCGCTGATTTTATATCTGATGATTATTTTACTCCTCCCCACGTTGATTTGTAACAAAAAAATCCCCTTGTACCATAGGTGGGATGCAAATTCCTCAGAGAACTGCCATAAAGATAATGTTCGTGTCCACCTATTTCACCGGCCTGGTCATCTACTGTGCATATTCGGCTACATTAATTTCCCAAGTGTTCGTGCCACAGACCACCAAACTTCCCTTTCAGGATCTTCGGGGCTTGCTACGAAATGCGCATTCGTGGGGGGCAGGGACAATCAAGGGCGACTTTACCAATGTGGTCATGGAGGTAATGTTATCCTCATGATTTTATTTCCCAAATGGATTTAGCATTTTTAATTAATCCTTTATAATTTCTTTTTTCTCCAGAAAACCTGCCCAGAAATTCTGGCCAACCTTCCCAATGGAACTTCGAATTCTCAATGTCAAATACTAACCCAGGCATGGATAAAGACAATAGCTCCACACCAGGAGTCTCTCCCGAAGGACTTTTCCGAAGGATTATTACGGGCTTTAAAAGACAAATTTGCGTTCATCACGACTTCCACGGGTGCCCGATTCTTACTCAACTCCAATGAATGGCAGGCCGAGGCATGCAACATTGTTGAGATTGACCAAGACATTTTATCCTCCAATTTGGCTATTGGACTTAGGAAGAAATTCCCATTGGAACGGAGTCTGAATTATCAGTAAGTTTACCACTGGGGCTCATTCGTCAACGACATTATCATTGATTACATAAAATATCAAGTTTAGGACATCCATTATGGTGCATAGCTTGCGGCAAATCCTGGAATCCGGTATCTTTCGACGACTGAAAAGGAAGTGGATGCCGATGAGGAAGGATTGCCGATTTGAAATCACTGGCTTTCAACAGACAACCCTCTTCGATGTGTCCGTTGCCCCTATTGTTGTTGTTCTAGGCGCTTGCCTCAGCACCTTCGTATTGTGTCTCGAAATACTCTGGCACAGAAGTGTACTCAGAAGTAGAAGCGCTTTTTCGCTGCACTTGGTTATCGCATAAGCTCGGTAAGTGTGAATGTTTGTATAGGTATACATTACAACATATGCATATTTGAATATTTGTATAAAACCAACGTAACTTGCCAATGGCATTAATTAATTAAATTAATTAATGCCCTGTAACACCCATGTTCAAGTCTCTGCTTACGTTTAACAAAAAATTAAACCACTAGAATAAATACGAAGAATTTCACAGAAAACTTGGGTCTTGTTCATGAATGCGAAGGCACTGATTTTAAGAAATGGAAAAAGAAGAGACGCAAGAAATCATTATTAAAAGTGTCAAAAAACAACCAAAAAATCCATACTTTATTACTTCAAAATGAACCATAATTTTCTCCGTAACAAATGTTCGGGTGGGCGTTCCATCAAATACCTCTGAAACCCAATTAGGAAGACACTTGAAACTACCAGAAAGGCTCCAGTAATTCTAAAATAAACACGGCATGAAACATTGCTTGTGATTAAATGTTAATTCCTTATTTTTCCTCTACGTCTTTTTTTTTTTAGAAAAGTTCACTCACGTCATTCCATCTGGGTACTGATTTGACATCATTTGAAAGAGATATGAAAACACCACTTCCAAGCTCCGAGTAACTGCTATGGGGCCAGCTGACTCATAACGTAGGGACAAAGACTGAAAGGTCAGGGAAACGTACGTGAATATGCCGATTGCTGCTAGGAAAAGAAATTCCTCCTTGGACCTCGGCATAAAGAATTCATGGGTGACAGCTGCTACTATCGAAGCAATTAACATCCCCACAAGTCCGAGGCCAAAGTTGATTTGGACGTAATGAACAGTTCGGAGAACACGAACGATGAGCGTGACTCCGCTTACACTGGCCATAGCACCAAATGCAAGTGCTATTCCAACCTATGGGTACAGAAAAATTGATTTTAATGACGTCATTATTTTGTCGGATAATAAAAATTAAAGTAAGGGAAAGGATCCTGCAGTAGGACTTACCAAGTGATATTCGCTGTAATTGGAGTCTCTAATAATGTAGGGTGTCCGAGTTATCAAAATAACCCCAATTAGCGTGAGAATTGCTAGTGAATACAAGAAATCATAACTGATGTGCTACATTAGGATTAGTGTGATTTTAGGAGTGAAATTGCAATAATTACAAGAACACAATATATTCATCATAATCATATCATCATTCATCATAGGCATTTGATTTATAGGGGAAAACATGTGAAAACTCACCCACGCAAAAATGAAAAATAGTTAGGGGCTCCTTGAGAAAAATGCGAGCAATGACTGCCACAAACAGAGGGTTGCACCTCACGATAGTGGATACTTCCCCCGGCGTAATGTATTCAAAGGCGTACAAATGAAATGCCATCACTGACACTCCCAAAATGCTTCTGAACTGCCCACAAACAAGCATTACTTTGACTATTCTTTTGAGATATTATTATATACATAATATGTATATAGTAATGCAATGATATTCTGTTACAAGAGTAATTTTTGTTTCTTTGCCGAATTATGTTTTTTTTTACAATAATTTTGAAAATATTCCATAGATTACTCCGACTCGTCAGAGGCCAAATATTCAGCCATATATCCTCATGAAGGGCCAACTTGTGAATGGGCAGGAAGATGGTACACAACATGGAGACCATGATGAATCGAGTGGCAAGGAGATTGAAGGGGCCATAGTCATAGTTGCGGAGCAGCATGAAGTTGAATTGATTTTGTAATGTTTGGAAGACGACGGAGATGAGACAGCAAATGATTCCTCGTGTCTGGTACCAGCAATGACAGCATTTCTCAACGGCCGCAGGCTTGGAGAGATCCTCCTCTTTCCCGGTGAGAGACTTATTCCACGAGCTGGAGGCGACGTCCCCTTTGTGATCCTCGGCGGGTTCCGGTTTATTTGGCATGCTAAGAGTGTTGATGTTCGTGTCCTTTTCTTCGTGTTCAGACATGTTATTCTCGCCATCACCACCAGGGTCCAAACTCACCTCGGAGGTTTCAGACTTGTCCGGATTTAGAGGATAGGGCTCTGAAGGTTCATTCAAGCTGAGAATAGCCTCAACTGCCTTTGGGTCTAAAGCCACAAAGTTGGGTAGCAGCGTACTCATGTTACATTTCAGCTTCTGACATTTTCAGAAGTCACAGTAACAAACAGGCTCAGTTGAGGGGAAACAGTAACACCTAACAGGAAATCAGTTGGGTGTTCTCAGTTGCTATTTTATTGTTTTTATGGCGCTTGCTATAGATCTTAATAGGCCAACGCCAGCGCCCAACGCTTCAAGCATTTCCGATTGTAAAATTAAAAATTGCTTGCAACTTCCAGCGTTCCAGCTTCCAGCTTCCAGCGTGTATTGGTATAATTTGATAATAATTATTATGGATGTTTATTTCAAGAAAAAAAATTATTTTTGAATATTTATTGAATCTATGTATATGTTTTGTATGTATATTATATTATATATTAATATTATATTGTATGTTTGTATATGTTTTTTAAATAAAGCAATAAATAAATTCTGCGTTTATATATACGCAACAACGCAACTAACCACAACAACTACGCAAGAAGATGGACTACTAATAGAAATAATCTGGTTGGTGATGAAGTTTTTGAAGATGATCGGTCATTTTGAATTTTGAAGATGATGGTTGGAAAATGGAAAGTTTTGGAAAGGAACACTTGGTTGGATGGAAGATCGAAAGTTAAAAGAATATCTTTTTAATAATAATTGCAATTTGCGATTCCCATATGCTGCGACGCTGCGTGGTCGTGGTTAGCGGATATTAGGGCAGAACAAACGATTCGGCGCCGAATCCGGATGCCGACAACGTTTATTTTTACTAAAAACTATACTATAAAAAATTATAATTATGTACAAATCATAGAAAATAGAAATATGTAGAAATACGAAACGTATATGTCATTCATTTCATAATCATAAAATTCATAATCATGATGCAGCAGTTGTATGTACATAATAAAAATATTGTATTCACAGTCTTCACACAGTGTAGTTGCTGCTTGCTGTTGTTGTTTGTACATTAATTCAATTTCAGTTTTCAGTAGTGGTACAGTTGTACTCATTTACTCACACTCGATACTCATAGTCACAGTAGTATTATTGTATGTACATTATACATATAACTAAGTTGTATGTATTATGTACGTACACTATACAAATAAAAACATTCCCAATGTCCATGGGACGTTTTTTCCTTAGGAGAGATTACAATCTTTTAACAAAGCGAATCTAAGAAGTTTACATTACTTTACTACCCAAAATTTGCAGCAGTTTTTAAAAATATTACCACAAATGTCCGACAATCCCTTTGTCTGCACTCTACCTGTAGATAATTAAAATAGTGTACAACATACAAAATACCATCAAGACATCAAAGTAGAATCTGTAAAAATGTTCACCACAATTCATCCATCGTATTTATGATATAACAGCACCATACCAAAGGGAAAAGAGGAAGAATAAGTAGAATGGCGGAGGTAAAGCCACCGGAGGCTACCAAGGAAGAAGGGGAAGAAAAAAAGGAGGAGCAAAAGCCTGGGGAGAATGCCGAGGGTGACAAGGAAGAGAAGGACCCCATGGCGGAGGGAGACTGGGAAAAACAACTGATAGAGGAACCACCGCCAGTGGAGGAACCTGTGTCCGCCTGCAAAACATTATGGCTTCGGTCTCGAGGGATGCTCTTTGCCCTCATCTCCATCCTTTGCCAAACCTTCCAAAATTACCTCATCTTCCGGATGCTCACGGACGCGGAGTACCAGGGAGTTGGTTATAACGCCTTCTTAATGATCCTCGTCCGGTTTATCCCCGTCTTCTTTCTCTCCCTCTTTCTCATCCCGATCCATCAGTGCGGGTTGAAGGAGAACGTTTTTGAAAATGTTTGGCCCATATCTGGGAAAACCACGTATTTAGCACATCTGTTCATGTTTGTAAGGCAATTTAATACAAATCTCAATACAAATATTATGTACTTTTCGGATATGATAGATTATAGAGCCTCAATCTTAAATAAACAAAAGATTGAGGACAACTCCGGCCAATAATTGTCCCATTGCCGACGTAGATTCAGTATGTGTAATATGTATGTTATAATAATATAGGTTCTTACAATAGATGCGCCAAATAATAGCACAATTATGAAGTGCCAAGAAACGGTGGAATTTGCCCTGCGGCGGAAACTATAAATGATGCAGAAAATTTGACATGTCAAGTTTGTGTAGAATTTTATTTCTGATGAAAAGACACATTTCGATCCGACAAGAAGTAGCAAAAGTTATATGTATGATGGTGATTGGTGATTACACGTCAAGTTCAAAGGTCAGGATTTAAAAAAATCTTCTGGAAGAACATTCCTCAAAGGTTTTCATGACGATGAAAATAAATTCAGGGGACATTAGTGGCACAAACTAAAAAGGAATTAAAGGGTATAGATCTCTATTTTATTAAGCTAGTAGGGCAAGTAGGGCACTTAGCGACTTATGGAATCATTCAAAAATTATTGATTTCTTCCAAGGGCCGTAAAATTCAGAAATGTATTCGATTAATTGGTGATACTTGGGAACTATTTAAAAAATTATATAAAATGAAACAATGAAAGATTCTGTCAATCGCGAGTTTGAACGCACTTGACTCAGGGAAACCTGCCTTGATTTGACCAATTCGAATCGCATCTGGCTCCTTCTCATTTTTTGTAGTTAAGGCTGCAGTATATGATAATTTTTTTTTATTTCCTACCCTGTATACGTGAAAACATAAAAATAGCAATAATAACAGAAGAACTAACATGAATGATATTTGAAGGATTTGTAGCATGATTTCATTGTATCCCTACAGCTCCGAAGTTCGGCAGCAATTATAGTCATGATAGCCCATTTCGTGGCCTACATGTTTGTGACGCCTGGAGAAGTGGCCACTATTGTAGCCACTCACATCATCTTCGTGGCGATTTGTGCCAGAATGTTCCTCAAAGAACCCCTCACCATCTACCAACTTTGTGTTTGTGCGAAAAAGCATTTTATTCTCCTGTACAAAATGCAAAATAATGCATTTCTCAAAACTATGATAAAATATAGTTTCCAAATGCTTATTACAATTCCACAGCTGTGATTGCCATAATTGGGGTTGTACTGGTCACGAGGATTCCCTATATGATTGAGAGGGCCGAACATCCATTGCATACACCGGCAAACTGTACTGAGAAACACAACTGCCCACACGAAATTCCCATCGAAACCCGTTTGGTAAAGGAATTGATTTAATGACAAGATTTATTTATATTGAGTAAAAATAATAATGTAATGTACATATGTATGTATATGTGTGTATATGTATGTATATGTATGTATATTATTGCATACATATGTGCATACAATCGCAAAAATACATGACTTTTTACAAATGGAATCAATGAGTAATTTTCACGTGGAAATTTACTTCCAAATGAATTCCAAATGAATTCCAAAGCACAACTCTCAAATCCGAAAAAAACCGAAAAATCCGAATCTCGGCTTTTTTGAAAATTTTGATACAAAACCATTTGGTTGCAATCCTGTATCCAATTTGTACAGGATACAATCGCTTTTTCAATCAAAATAACTTTAAACATCGCTTAAATCCGAAAAATCCGAATTTCGGATTTTTGTCAAAATTTGAGTACAAAACCATCCTCTCTCGATTCCTTGAACATATTCTACATGATAAAATTACTTTTCCGGTCAAAATCGCTTAAAAATTCTTACTGAAATCTGTAAAAAAAAACGGAACCGTAAGATTTTTCTGTGTACATTAGTGAGTAAAAGTAATCTTGTGAGTATAGTAATCAATGAGTAATTTCCACCAACGGGAAAATTACTCATTGATTCCATTTGTAAAAAGTCATATGTATAGCTACATATTATTATTTATTATTATATTATTTATTATTATATATTATTAAAAATAACAGTCATTTGGTTTTTTTTATTCATTAGTAAGGATTTGGACTAGCTATTCTTGGCATGCTGGGAGTCACAATGGCCACGCTGATCCTTCGTGTCCTGCGAAATGTCCATTACGTGGCAATCAATATCAATATGGGTTTTTTAGGATCAATCTTTGGGGTAATTGTGACGGCTGCAATCGGAGGCTACATCTCGCCTAATCGGACGGCGACGGAGTACGTGATGCTCATCGTCATTGGCTTCTTCGCCTGGCTGGCGCATGTTCTCCAAACTCTCAGTCTCTTCTATGAGTCTGCTGGACCCATCGCCGTGATGCGGTCCACGGAAGTCATCTTCTCATTCTTATTTCAGATGTGGTCAAACAAGTACCCGGATGGCATGCAGTTAATATTTTTTTTTTAACGTTATAATTCATAGCTATCTGCAATTAAACAACATTTGATGCACCTTCCGTATTTTTGTTTCCAACATTTTCTCCGACATGTTTTAGAATTGGAGGAGCCGTTCTCGTGGTCCTCTGCGTGGTTCTGGTGGGCTTCCAGAAGTACATGATGGAGAAACCTGACGATAATCCGTTGAAAATGAAGCTTTGGTGGATGTTTAAATAGACTCCGTACTACTTCGTAGGTTTATCTTATTTGTATGGTCAATACAAACAACATTGTAAGGGCTTACATTTACAGGTGTACGCATTTTTGAAATAAACAATTATCCACTCTCAATAAGAGCAGAATCAAAATCTCCTCCATTTACACTCAACTTTCAGTAGTTTGTAGGCTATAGTACAAACGCGCTTATGGACATTCAGGACTTTCACCCCTGAACATTGCATTGTTATCTGGAGAAAGTGGTGTTATTGAATCAAAGACAACTCGTCAATTATAATGAACATGAACTGCATTTTCCATCATCATCTCAAAGTCACTGAGGAAAATTGAGTAAAAGTACAATGTAATTGTTTGATCCAGATGAAACTTGTCAAATAATATATCTTACATTAACTAGACCATCTAACATCAGACGCACTTGATATTACACTATTTAGAAGTTTAGGGTAAACAATTGAAATCGAAGAGACGGAAGGAATCGAAGGCCAGAAACCAGAATGGCGTTTATAACTCCAGAAACGCGGTAGGATATCCTCGAGAAAGGCAAGATGACGCTGGCGGAACTATTGGATTTGTGTGAAGCACAGGGAGGAGCCGTATAGGACGCTCCGTTGCAAAAGTCCGTATCGCAATAGCAGAGATCGTGGAAAAGTAGCTTCCCGCTCTCTGTTTTGGGTAGTTATAATGTAATATAATAAGTAATGACAATTATTCAAATACAAAATCATTTTGTTGGTTCAATCCAATGCAATTCAATCCAAATGTTCCTTATTATTTTGATTCAACTCAACAACAAGGGCCAAGTCAAATGATTGAATTCATGAAGTGAACTGAATCAAAACTGGAACTTGAATTTTAAAAAATTTGGGACAACCCACTGCAAAATGCTATAGAAGATCCCATATTTTACGCATAGTAATCACACTGTGTGAGTAATAAGAGTGCTAAAACAAATGGTATTACGCAAATATGTATTATGATTGACATTATGTAGATCAAAAGCATTATCTGTATGTTATTCGTAGATGAAATGATCAAATTCATATTATGATCTTGCATACTGGGACTGGAACTACTTTTCTGGCTGATTAATCTGGTAATAGTGTGATTGTTAATTGTCTTAGCTACAAAATATCAGCCTCTGCTACGAGTCTTACAGAGATTCCTTTACGCATAAGGTTAGCATTCCTAAGAAATTGTGAAATGCGCCGGTTCAGTACATACGATGGAACTTATACGATAATTACCAAGGGAAATGGTATCAATTTAGTTTATATTTTAATAGGGATATTAGGCATTTTGAACGAACACATTAGCTTATTATGAGTATACGTAAGTGCAAGTATATGCGAAATGCGAATAGGTAGATACCTATAGAGATTCATTCTTATGTACGTATAATAGAATGAATTGGCGCAAGTCTTTTTGGGGTGTGAATAATTACTTTCACTGTGAATTGAGTTGCATATTTGGGTTCTTAGCAATTGGGGATTTGGATTGTATTAAAAGAAAGAAAAAGTGCCACAAATTGGAGCATTACCACTGCTGGTATTCGGCGCTCTACAGTACGAGGAGGGTTTACTACCACCTACTTCCGCATATGAGCGCAGTATAAAATCATAATGATTTGTTGTGTGTGTTACTCTGCTGCTCCACATACAACGATTGGATACATCACGTGTCCTTGAAGGTTTTGAAACGGATTCGACTCCATCAACAAATATGATGGATTTGGAACCACTTGGCTCGTCTTGACTGCGCGGGACTGGAACTTCATCATCTGGATCTTCTGCACATGTTTGTGATGGGTTGTCGAAACATTGACAGTCCGTAGGATTTGTTGGAAATTCTTGTTCGCAGTTGTCATGTCTTACTTCACAGCTGTAGCATTTTAGGGCAGAACAGTGACGAAGTAAATACATAAACACCCACAAGTTAAAGATTTGGATGAAACGGAAACGGATGGTAGCCCCAGGGGGTGGTGATAAAATGCTCATGCTTGTACGTATGTATTTCCTTTGATTTTGGGTTTGTTATTCTTATTGTTATTTATTATGGGCCGTTCAACTTTCAACCTCAACGCTTCAAGTTACTCAAGTATTTTTGTAGAGTTTAGTAAGGCACAATTTTTCGAAGTAATTTATTGTATGTAGATTTTAGACTTCCTGCCCTCACCACGCGTTGCCACTGTTGCCCGTCATTGACGTTCCCGCCTCCGCCTCCATGTTTTTGTTTGCCTTTTGAAGTGGAAGTAAATATCTCCCAAAATCCAATTCCCGAATAATCCCGAACCCGATCCCGATACTCCTCTCCCTCCCCCTCTTATTCAAACAAGCTTTTAAGTTCTATTAATTGTTTATTTTAGCGTCGATCCGTCGGGAATTGATTGCATCCATAATAATTATTATTTTAATTATTAACAACAATAAATAATTATTAGTTACACGATTAGTAAATTATTAGTAAAGACAGTAATGAGTAATGATTTAAAAGAATCATGATTCATGAATAAATAATTCATGATACATCATCTATCATGCATGTATGTATTTATATGTAGTATATCATGCATCATATTATCATATATTATATATATACATATTTATGTATGTCTATCATGTATGTATATAATCATGATCATGTCCATATGCCATGAGGCCATGTCGCGGTATTATTGTCTGCAGAGATGGCCAAAATATGTACTTCAGTTCCAAATTCCAAATACTAATTACAAAATACAAAACACTCGGAGATTTTAATTACAAATTATCAATTACATTCAGCTGCTACCCAAGTATTTAATTACAAATTACAAAATACAATTGCATTTTGAGTCGAACACAAAATACGTACAAAATACATTAATATTTAGTAATGTATTAAATACGTATTTTAATTATAAAATACAAAAAATTGTAATTAAAATACGTGTTTTAAATACAAATTACAAATAAATGTACTTCAAATACGTATCCGATGCGCTCATTTGTATTTTCGAACGCAATCAAAAAATAACAAATTCGATTTTGCCCTGGTGCACTTTTAAGTTACAAATTACAGCAAAATACTTCCAAAAAATCCCTTGTTATTAAATACAAATTACAAAATACATGTAGAAAGTACCTGTATTTGAAAGCACAAAAATGTATTTTAAATACGTATTTCAAATACTTGTATTTTAAATACGATGTATTTTGGCCACCTCTGATTGTCGGGCACGTTTTATGTGAAGTGCATAATATCTGTGGGTGTACGAAAATAAATAATTTCCAGAAGATTGTCTATTTTGAATCCACTTTATGCGTTTGTAATAATTAGTGTATTGTTGGGTCACTCATATGAGCACGCGATTTTTTCACGTACATAATAATAATATACATTGCCATTCCAGGATATTTTGTACCACTGACATCTCATGTGGGAAGAAAGCCACTGCTGAAAAACAGTTCTAGTGACTTAAAGCTCTGCAAGCTTTCCTTCATAGCTTTCACTCTGGACTCATATCTTTCATTTTTTGGGCTATTTTCACCTGCAAAAATAAAAATATTAGCATTTCCCGAGCCAAGAATAAACGAATCTGTAAGAGTGTAGTAATTAGGAATCCCTAACCGTATTTTTCTCAGGTCTCGCTCTACCCGGAACAACACACAGCATCGACGCTACTCATGAAATAGTTCTCTTTCCAACCTCACTGGGGGATCTGTAATATTGAAGAATTATGACAGCAGTAGTAGAATTAAATAGTTTGTAGGCAAAGACGACCAGAAGAGCCATGGGATTCCAAAAATGCCGTAGGACAGGCCCGTGAAAGGTAGGATGGCGCTGGCGGTGTTGGGTTTTGGGCTTGGTCCTCCTCCTGGTCCCGTTGGGCTTTGACATGTAGCAGGGGCCACAGAGGACTTTCCGTTACAGAAATCAGTATCGCAATAGCAGAGGTCGTAGAAAAAATAATCAGTTGTACTGGAATTCTGGGGTGAACAAAAGGAGCCTGGCTGGTTTTCCACGTAGGCGTAAGAGCGTACAATAACATCATATTTGTCGGCGATATGCGTCATTCTGCTGCTCCAGATACAACGATTGGGCGGGTCATCTGCTCTTGAAGGTTTTAATCCGTTTTTCGCTCCCGCAACAAATGCAATTGCTTCTGAATTATTGGAATTTTGGGTGCGTGGAACTACAACGCCGCCGCCGCCCGGGTTTTCTTTACATGTTTGTGATGGGTTGTCAAAACAACCACAGTCCGCTGGAGTTCGTGGAAACGTTTGATAACAGCTGTCATATCTTGCTAGACAACCGTAGCATTCTATAGAAGAACATGGACGGAATAAATACGTGCACAATTGTAACCACAGGATGATACCCACGATGAAATGGGGGCTAGTTGAAAAGGGGGATAAAAAGGTTATGTTTATGTACATAGTTAATTGTTATTATTATTTTTATTTATGATCTTATTATAGCGATTATTTGGTCTAATTATAATTATTGTGGGGAGCCGACGCCAAAAGTGCTTCATGTGGGAGGAGACAAATTCACTGGCGTAATTTTATTGCATGTTTATAGATCGAGCTTGTCAAAGTTCCAACTTCCAACACGAACACTGGATTTCCTCCTTGTGGGTTATACGGAATTAAATTAAACTAATTATTGTTGATAATTGGCTGGTATAAATAAAAATCCCACAACTATACCTGGCTTTGGCTGGCTGCCTGGTCAAATATTGCCCGTACGAGTCCGACAATAATATATTAATATTAATAAACAATTAACAATTATACATACATACTCACATATTATACCAATAGTGTAGTAGTGTTCTGCTGCTCTGCAGTCTGCAATTCCCTAATGTATTATGCGTGAACAATAATAATTAATGATATAGTACATAAATATGTGTTGCATGATTTTTTCAATTTTTACTGTTCTTGTCAAGGATTTTACATTTTACTTTACATTGTCCATATCTATTACGTATGTCAACTGTGGATTTTGGTATTTGGAGGTTTGGACATTTGCCATATTATTTTTCCAGTTAATACATACAGTGAATGGTTAAAATATGGTGTTGAACCCAATTTTCATGTTTCATCCACTTTCCAATTCAAATGGATACAAAACATCCTCCATTTTTAAATTCGAATACCGGTAGTTTGTAGTCCGTTTGTTTCTTCACCTTTTGCTTCCATTTTTCAGTTTGATAGGCAATACTGATTACTAATTACTGGCAGTGTATGTGAAAAGCAGTTCACATTCACACTAATGTATGGTGGGTTCGTTTCGTAGTCGATAGTTACTAAATTTTACTACCGATACACCGGATACACTGAATAAATTATGAATGTCTTACATTTTTCGCCCATGTCTGCAACTACAATAATAATAGAATAGCTGGTTTATATATATAGAAAATGGGAACACGTTTTCAAGGAAGTTTCCTTTCTGAGTATTCCTGGCTTTTCATTACGATCTAGAGAAAATGGCTTTATGGAAACAAAAATAACTCGTCATCTTTTTTTACTTGAATATCATTTAATTTAGAATGGCTCATTTTTCGTTTAAGGGATGAGACCCTGACATTGATAAAAATGGATGTGGTGTACATGGTAGACTTTTTCCTCGGAGGATCTTCTTGTTACCTTGTTCTAGGTTTGTAATTTCGAGTAACCGTTGTAAGTGACGAGTCTGTAGGCAACGATAAGCAAAAATGCGTATACAACACCGGAAATGCGGCATGATATGCCCAGGAAAGGTAGGATGGAGCTGGCGGTACTATTCCTTGAACCGGCGCCGCCGCCGCCGCCGCCGGGCGGAGTGCTTTGAACCTGACAGTTGGGCGGGGTCGCCAGGGACCCTCCGTTGCAGAAGTCTGTATCGCAAAAGCACAAGTCGTGGAAAATTAGTTTGTCCGATACAGTATTCGGGGGTGCGCAAAAGGAGCCTGGGTCGCTGTCCTTAACTTTCCCGTAAGAGCGGAGATTAAAATCAACTTTACTCTCTTTGCTTGTGATTCTGCTGCTATACATACAACTTTCACGTTCTCTTAAATTGTCCGGACTTTCCCCCGTCGTATCCCTTGAAGAATTTCTCAATCCATCAAATAATACGACGGTTCGTGATCCATTTATCCCTTGGGTGGAGAAGGGAATTATAATGGTACCGGACTGGTGTTCCTTGCAACTTTGTGATGGACTGCTAAAACAACTACAGTCGGCTGGAGACTTTGGAAAAAGTTGCTGACAGCTGTCAAGCCTTATTAAGCAACTGTAGCAGTTTATGGCAGAACATGGAGGAAGATTTGGACAAATAAGCACCCACAAGCCGATGACTTGGATGAATGTGGGGATAGCCACAAGGGGCAATGAAAATGATATACTCATGTTTAATGTGAATGCTTTTTTGGTTTATTTTAGCACAGTAGGAGCTGCAAAAGCTTGGGACAATTAAATGGTACAATTTCCCTGTCTTGTATGTATAAACAATCTTGTTCAAATCAATTCATTTCCGTTACTCCCTATAGTCCCTATCCCTATCCTATCTTCATATCCCTAAGAAGTAGTCTTACGTCAATTACGTGCATATGTAACAGTTACAGTCACCAGTTGTACCAAAAAATAAAACTTGTATAATACTGGTATAATACTATACTATATTTTTTTATTGTTATTATTATCTATTGCTATTACATACTATAATATACAGCATACATGAGCTATATTGATATTGCTATTTTGATATGGTTAGAATCCGGCGCGTATGTCGTATGCAGAACTTTCTACTTTGGCGGACCGGACACGAAGCACTATTTTGGTGGAAGTGTGGCTCAGCCCGACAAGGCGGATACTGATTTGACGGATGGTCTTACCAGATGTTAATTTGGCAAACGGGCGAACCAGGCAGACAGTTCGACGTTCGACCAAAATTTAACCTGGCGGAGGGGCGAACAATAATGTGCCGGACAGGCAAAGCAAAACCTAATTTGATGGACGGACGGACCAGGCGAATAGTAGTAGTATAATGAACTGACGCTGTTTAGTGTATGGTCCACCTACCTGATAATTTATTTGTTGGTTGGCTACTTTAGTAACTCTCCCGCTTTGGTTCGTTAGCTAATTTGATTAAGTTGTCTTTGACCCTTTTGCCCAGTTAGCATAGAGTCCGCTAAAATGTTTTGTCTGTCTGTCCAGCTGCACCCAAAAATTAGTGCCCGCCTGATTATACCATCCGGCACATTAGTGTTTGGTCCACCTGTCCGGCTGATTTACCAAATTAATGTTTGGATTGCTGGTCCGCATTAGCTGGGGCTGGCTAGCCCCAGTCCGCCAATTTATTGTCCCCTTGTTCCGCCCATTACGAAATTAGTGCATGGTTCGCCACTTTCATCTACATATTCCTCGAAATTAGAACCTGTTTCTGCCGGCTGGTCCGCCAATTTAGTAAAAATAGTTGGCCCGCCTGTCCGCCTTAGTGAGACTCACTGTATGCTAATTGTAAGCATATGTTTATAGGCAAGGCAAACGCATAAAATTAAAATTAATATAGTTGGGAAAATTTCGTTTTAGATAATTTTGTGCCAATCTAAGTTAATTTTAGATACTTGAAACCCAAATTTTTACACTAAAATATGGCATAAAAAGCACTACAGGCATAATTAGTTTTCCAAAAAATTTGGGATAAAAATGGCAACAGCTCACCGAATTCTGTAAAATAGTTAAATGTACAAACGGCACAAAATTACTGTAATTTGTTTGTTTTGAGCTCAAAACCAACAAATTTTAATTTTATTTTTTCTTGAAATTATAAAAAATAGCCTTAATTGAAGGCATAATTTTCAAGTAAAAAGCATAAATTTTTAAAGCATAGCTTTTTCAGCATTTTCAAGCATAGCAAATACAACACAATACGAATTTTTGCCGAGAACACTGGTTGTTAAGCCGCATTTGTTTTTAATAGTCGTACATGCTTATAAAACCAGTACTCGTTATATTCGTCGTTAGAAAACTCTGGAATTCAAGATGGTGAAACAGCTTGTCCCTTTCATAATTATTGGTTCTATTGCGTTTATTTGTTTGGACGTCGGGGAATCTCAAGGTACAATTAATTATCAAGTTTCGCGATCAAATAGTCCTGCCCCTTTGAACTTTGCGTATTTGCATGTGACGAACTGTTTAAAGTACAATCACCCAGGATGGACGAATTGCCGTTTATAAATAGATTATTACTTCAATAGCGTGTACAAATTTATCCTTCGAGCCACCAATCCCTTAACAATGGAGTTCTATGAGACACATATTTGTTTGGAAATAGAATGAATTGTATTTTTCCTGCGTGCATACAGCGTTGAGAGGACATAGATTGCTATCCATACAAGCTACCCAATGAGTAAATTAAATAAACAGACGGAAATCCTTTTTAAAAGGCGCGTAGTCAATTCAGGCTAATGTTTGTGGCTGTGACACATGGTGCATAAGGAATAATGTTAATATTTGTTGCCTGCATCGTAGGACTCATATTCATCGGCTTGAAAAAGATGTCACGCATTAAAAACTCAAAACTCCTCTCCAATACAATGCTAAGGTGCAGCCTGTTCACCTCGTTGACCGGGACTGGTATGGGACTTCAGGTTGGTTTCTTTGTGAATACTAATTAGTAATTTAGATGTAAACACAAAAGATGGAGATCCAACCCCATGCAAATGTATTCGGCACCTTTGCAAGTCATCAGGAGTAGGGAAGCCAGATTTCGAAATCCTCACATCTGTACTATTGTCTGCGAAGTAAAAACAGCAAGGGCATTCGAATTTTAGTGTTTGTAAAACGAATATGCCTTTGCATAAATGCATGCCACACTGAAAATGCCAAAATGCCTGCAGAAAACACGAAATTACATACCTATGCACGGCATTTTGTTAGGCATTTCAGCATTTTCACGGCTATTTTGGCAAGAATTTGTTTATTATAATAGTTATCAGAGATGTCATTTTTACCATCAGATTTTTATGCTCATATCATATTTTGACACCGTTTTTACTACCGAAATTCCGTTAAATGGCGTTGTTCTTGTACGTATACAATGCGGATGTTTTGCGGTTATTTTTGGTTGTAGATATGAAATGTATATTATCTATATAAATATTCTGTGCAAATCATTCTGACGGTTGATTCTCTGATTCTGCTTGTACGCCGTCACGTGAAAAATTACAATGTACCCATATGCAAAAAGTGTCTATAATTCTATTTGAAAAAGCAACGAAAAACAATTATTCTGCCGCAAACAAATATCAATAGACTACAAAGTGCAGTGCCCTTCGTCCCAGGTAGCACTGGCGGTCCAAATTAGACCTTTGAAAAAGATAAATACAAAAACGTCTAGCAAATCCTAAATTCAAAATATCAGTACCTGATGAGCACTTCATCAGGCATCAGATTCGTCTTCCTCAAATCAGTACTCTACTGATGAATTCATCATGAATGGTTTCACTATTGGTAGTTACCCATGATTGTGATTGGCACAAAATGATATAAAACAAAGTTTTTCCGACTATGCTTTTTATAATTTTGGCTTGTCGTAATAATTACTAATACCAAGCCAGAAGAATTGCTCACAGGGACGATTGTCCACAAATGGACTTTGACAATATAAATATATCTATCATGTCCAACGTGCATATGTTCATATGCCATGTCGCGGTGTTATTGTCTTTGGGACTGGGACGGTTTTTGTAATGTGCATAATAATATCCATGGGTGTACGAAAATAAATCGAAAAGATTGTCTAAAATGAATCCACTTTTATGGGTTTCTAATTATTTCATAATTTTTATTGATTGGTCACTCATATGAGCATGCGCTTTTTTCACGTATGTAATAATATGCATTGCCATGCCAGGATATTTTGTATAACTGAAATCTCATGTGGAAAGAAAGACACTGTTGAAAAGAAGCTTTACTGATTCAAAGGCTGAAAGCGTTCATGTTTTGGGCTGTTTTCACCTGCACAAATAAAAATATTCGAATTTTCCACACCACGACTAAAAGAATCTGTCAGAGCAGTAATCCCCAACCGTATTTTTCCCAGGCATCGCTCTACCCGGAACAACACACAGCATTGGTGCTATTCAAGACATATGTACATGTCTTTCTAACCTCACTTGGGGGCTGGGTTCTATAACTGGTAATATTAACAAATTATGCCAACAATCGTGGAATTAAATAGTTCGTAGGCAAAGAAGACCAGAAGAGCGATGCGATTCCAGAAATGCCCGTGAATGGTAGGATGGCACTGGCCGCGCCGGGCGTAGGTGGGCTGTGACATGCAGCAGGGAGGACGTAGGACTGTCCATTACAGAAATCAGTATCGCAATAGCAGAGGTCATAGAACAAATAATCACTTGTACTTGCATTCGGACTTTCACAAAAGGAGCCTGGCTCTTGGGGATCCACTGAGGCGTAAGAGCGTAGAATAACATCGTATTTCCCGGCGAGATGCGTGATTCTGCTGCTCCAGATACAACGATTGGGTGGGTCAGCTCTTCCTGAAGATTTTAATCCTTTTTTCGCGCCCGCAACAAACACAATTGCTTTTGAACCACTCGACTGTTGGGTGCGTGGAACTACAATGCCGCCACCCGGGTCTTCTGTACACGTTTGTGATGGGTTGTCAAAACAACCACAGTCCGCTGGAGTTTGTGGAAAGGTTTGATCACAGTTGTCAAATCTTACTTCACAGCCGTAGCATTCTATAGCAGAACTTGAACGGAGTAAATACATACATGCAAGCACCCACAGGGTGACACAAAGAATGAAATGGGGGTTAGCAGAAAGGGGTGATAAAAAGGCTATGTTTGTGAACATAGTTAATAGTTGTTATTATTATTATTTGTGATGTTATGATAGGGATTATTTGGTCTAATTATGGCGGGACGCCGACACCAAAAGTCTTTCATGTGGGAGGAGATAGATCAAGTGGCGTAAGTAATTTTATTGTATGTAATATAGATCGAGCTTTTCAAAGTTCAAACACGAACATTGGATTTCTTCCTTGTGGGTTATAGGGAATTAAATAAAACTAATTATTGATAATTTGTTGGTATTCGACAACTATACCTGGTAAAATAATAATTGTCTGCTGGTCCGACAATAATAATTAATAAACAATATAATTAACAATTGCATACATATTATACCAATAGTGTAGTAGTAGTGTTCTTCAGTGTGCAATTAAGTGCAATCCACTAATGCATGTTTTATTATTATGTTATTAGTTATGAATAATACATAAAATGATAATAATACATAACAATTAAAATCGGCGTTTTCGTGGATATTTTCTAATGTGATACTCACATTTCACTTACGCATGTCAAACAAACGGGTCCAAACAATCTATATATACTTTTCATAATTAATTAAAAAGTTGCTGTTTGCACCAATAATTATGTCCATTAGGATTGCCGTGTTTATTTCGACGTCAATATGAACGACTTTTTTTTTGTTCTCTGCAGCACAGAACGTGCAACTATAATTGCTACCACTTTATTAATAATGGGAAAAAAATGAAGGCACATTGGGACGTGCTTAATGACAGCAACTATATTTGTTTGTTTGTTATTATGGGGTCCAAAGTACTACTATATGTTAGTAGCCTCTGATGCGCTCAAGCCAGAATAGTCTTATTGCGTCTCCCCTAGAACAATTTTGCTTTAGAGCTTGGACAGCAACTATATGATAACACGCATTTTTGTGGAGAAAACTGGTTGCTAAGCCGCATTTCCGTTTATAGTTGTAAATATTTATAAAATCAGTACTTATATTCGTTGTTTGAAACGAATATAAGTACTCTAGAATTCAAGATGGTGAAACGGCTTGTCCCTTTCATAATTATTGGTTCTATTGCATTTATTTGTTTGGACGTCCGGGAATCTCAAGGTAAATTAATTAGCAAGTTCCGGTGTACATCTAGTAGTTCTGTCCCTTCGACCTTTGCGTACGCATGTGACGAACTGTATAAAGTAGAATCACCCAGGAAGGATGGATTGCCATTTATAAATAGATTATTACTTGTGCAAATTTATCCTTAGAAGCACCAATCCCTTAACAATGGAGCTCTGCTGACTGAAATAAATATTTCATTCGAAATGTTTCTGCCCAAGAACATCGTAAACTAAATAGCAACAAGGGCACTCCGGAAACTCTATTATATGTTGATGCTTAAGAACCAACTACGACTAACTAAGTGGCCGAATTGCTGATGGCACAAACTACTATGTAACAAGTAAGGTACGCCAAGTGGTAAACGAGTTCGAAGGCGGAATTTTTTCTCTCCCACTTTTCTCGCTATTGCTCCCCTCTTTGTCTCGCTAATTCTATCTCCCTTGTCTCGCTCTTTCTCCCTCTCTCTTGTATCGCTCTTTCTATGTTATTCTCGGTCTTTCCCTCTCTGTCAGATCTCACTCTTTCTTTCTCTTTTGAGAGAGAAAGACCGAGATGAGAGAGGAAGTGCGGCATGAGAGACAAAGAGAGAGAGAGAAGAGCGAAAAAAAGAGAGCGAGAAAAAGAGCGAAACAAAGAGAGCGAGAAAGAGCGAAACAAAGAGAGATAGAGAGAAAGAGCGAAACAAAGAGAGAGAGAAAGAGCGAGACAGAAGACGAGAGAAAAAGAGCGCAGCGTTTATGAGTGTCGAAAAATCACTGTCGTCAAAACTCACGATGACATCCGCAAGAGTTTTCTCCTTCAGAATACTGAGGACGTCCGTATCCACCGTAAGGCCGGCGACGGCAAGGAAGCACCCATTAAGCAGGAGGAGTAGGACGAGTTGGGACATGATGCTTTCGGTTCAATGATTAATTTTGCAGAATACAAAAGTAAAGGTATTTGTTTAACTGATCGCAAGATACTTGAAAGACAAATTCTAGGATTTGGTATTTAGGATTGGGTAGTTTGCTTTGCTTTACGTGTAGCAGATTTTTCGCTAACAACACAATTTTGTTTCGCTTGAGAAGAGGTTTGGCTGAGGAGTTATTTTGTATAATAATTACGAGGAAATGAAAGTGCTGGAACGCTTACGGGACGGGAAATGCAAACGTGGACATTAACCGAATATGTAATAACCGAATGTTATTAACCCACGCCACATTCAAAAATATAAAAAGAGGATAAATCATAAACTCTGTATGGCACATTGGCTGTTCCTTTTAACCGTCATAAAATCCCCGGGACATCATTGAATGTGACAATAGCCAAATTGAGGTTAATGATTTAATTTGCATTTGGGTCTAAATCAGATACTAAATTAGTCATAGTCACGGGGATACGGAAAAAAAATTATTTAGTTTCGATTCATAAAAGGATTCGTCATCCAAACGGTTAATTAATGTTAGGATACAGAAGGATGCTTTTAGAATAGAACATCTGTGTGCCCCATTTCCACTGTAATCGTTAAAAGTATTAAATTGTGCTGACAATGAATGTGCCATTACCAGTAAGGGTTTAAAATGTATGTGCGAACAAAGACTACAAGGTCAAACCGGCCTTAGTTCATATTTTCGAAAGTTACTTTTTTTCACATGTATACATGTGAAAAAAAGTAACTTTAACTCAGATATATATATCTGATACATGTCACACTCCCTTTGACTCCTGGTCAAAGATCACTAATACCTCAAGGCCCAAAAATGGATTGAGCATTTGTCGCAGTTTTGGGAGCTTCATGTAAAATTTACTCAGCGGACTTAGGCTGGTATGGCTCTGTAGCCTTCATATTATAAGAAGGTTTTCCACTGAAACAGTGTGCACAATTACAATTGTGTGTTAGAATTATCTTTTCATATATCGACATTATGATGATTAGCAATTAATCTGGGGTGAATCATTTCCCAATTCGAGTCCAAGGATTTTAGTCCCGACTTGGGACTTTCCTAATCGCTATTGCCGCATATATCCTGACGGAAGTGGAGAAAATTTGGGAATGTTTAGTCTTTCTTCTTTCTAAACATGTTCCGCACAGAATCAGTTGCATTACTCAACAAAAATTAATAATGCGTTCATAATTATAATAATATAATGATAGGTGAGTAATAGGTATATGTATCATTATTGGAATGTCATGCAAGAACTAATGAGTGATGAACAAAATTTCTTATCGGTTCTACAAAATGATTATTACAATTCACTGAATTGTAGTTCATCTTGATCTTGATATTAAAATCCTTCTCATCTTTGCAGTTTTTCTTTTGTTATCAAAAAACAAAGGACCGTGACAGCTTCCGCGTAAGTCATAATCCCGTAATGTACCTGTATGTACATTTGTACATCAGCAGTTCATCTCTGATTCCGTGGAAAATTCCAATTTGGGAGCAAAGTTGGGGAATTTTTGTGCTTTTCTTGTGCGAAGCACAAGCACCAAATGCGAAAATTTCGTGTACAAAATTTAATTATTGTCACAGTTGAGCATGTACCATTTTTATCCCGAATTTTTTGAAATATACTTTTTGGTCTAATTATGCCTTTAGTGCTTTTTATGCTTTATTTTTGTGTAAAAGTTGAGTTAAATATCCAAAATTAACTAAGATTGGCACAAAATTATCTAAAACAAAGTTTTTCCGACTATGCTTTTTTATAATTTTGTCCTGCCCTAATTATTACTAATACCAAGCCAGAAGAATTACTCATAGGCACGAGTACTCATTGCTCGCAAATGGACTTTGACAAAAGTCTAACCTTTCTTATGCTTACTCTTCCGTGTTAGCTTTTGAACGTGAATGATGTAATGATAACAATTAGTTGTGCATACAATCATATGAATTAAATGTCGAGTCAAAATAATTGCCATTATTATTTTTTACATTTGCCCTGTTGCGTTTCCCGCATATTTTGTACCTCCAAAATCTCGTTTGGAAAGAAAGAAATAGTTGAAAAACTTGCTTTACTGATTAGATGGTAAAAACAATTACGAATTTTTCATTTTTTGGCCTACTTTCACCTGCAGAAACAAATAGGTTAGAATTTTCCAGGTCAAGAATAGAATTATCCCAAACAGTGTAATGGCAATTGAAAAAAGAAAGATGACGACGTCAATTGAGTAATATTGGAAGGAATTGAGGTCTCTTGCTGAGGAACGAAGTTGAGGTGCTCCATTGTGTCGCATCACATATTCCGTCCAGTACACCGCCGTTTGCAAAGGCTTTTGACTTCTGTCCCGAAACAGCTGGGAGAGACTCCGAACTTTCTCCACGTACCTATACCCGTTGATTATCATGTCATACACCAAAGATGAGCTTGTATGAAGTTTATTGGCTCCGTACAACTGGCAGTTTGACATCAATTGAATCAAGTTCAAAACAAGATATTACCTGGTGCTGTTGAGCATTTTGTGGATTGTCTGCTCCAGAATATTCTCCGTCAGAGTGAGGATTTCCACCGTTTCTCCAATGCCGGACTCCGCTGCCTTTCTTGCATTCAGATCCTGGTCTCCAAATATGGGCACGGAAATGGTGGGGACGGCGTGGTAAATGGCCTCTTGTAAACTCAGAAGCCCGCAGTGTGTTATGAACAATACGACGTTCGGATGAGCTGTGAAATCATTTTTGTCCTTGTTTAAAAAGTGCAGCTTAATTGTTTTTCTTTCGGTTTTTTTTTGTTTGCAATTGTAGACATTATTTTGTCATTTCAATTTCTGCCTTTCTCGCCTCTTGTGTTTACTTATAAGATGCTCCTGGTTTGAATGTATTTTGAATTGCTCTGCGTTGTAAGTAATTTAGTTTCTTTAATTTCTTCTATGTGATTCTGTTTCATATCCCCCCCCCCTAATTTTATTTCGTTGTAATTGTATTTTCCCTATATTTTTATTGTGTTTTTATTTCTCCGACATTTATGTTTTTCCTCTTATGTATCGCCCCCATATTTTTATCTTTTATTTCCCATATAGGTATTTTTATATTTATTATTTGTCTTCTATATTTCCCTGTATGTTTAGTATTTCTCCTATAATTAAAATTTTCTTCGTATTTTCCCTATTTACGATTTGTCTTCTAAATTTCCCTATGCGCTTTATCTTTCTTTCTCCTGTAATTATACTTTTCTTCCTAATTTCCCTTATTTTTAATTTGATTCATACTCCCTATTTTTTATGTCTCCCATTTTCTTTGTCTGATAACCCATTAGTTTCCCCTGCCCTTTCGTCTTGAACAAAAGAGAAAAGAGTATTTGTGTCTTTTCTATAGCCTTGTCTGTTTTCCCCCTTGCATATTCTCAATTAGGTATCAAACCTAACCAAGTCATACAGAACCCTTATGTACGATAGTCAGTTTTGATACATAAACGACGTTATGTAATCTTCATGAACCAGGTATACGACAAGATATAACTAATATAATAGACAATAGCGCATACCCAAAACATCCTGTTGTGGGATCCACTTGATCAATCTCACATTCCCAGGTAACCCCGGCACACTTTTCTCCGGCCATTTCCACAATATTCGGTGATGGCTGAGTTTTCTAAAAACATTGACAAAAACGTCTCTGATCTGGTCCGATAGCTCGTGTGGTTTGACGATGGATCCCAAACTGAATACGATCGTCCCGGCTGCACTCCCAGAAACAAATGTCTCTAATGCCTGGGAAAACGTAGCCAAAGAATTCCCATTAAAATATTTCCATTAAAATCTTATGACTAAGTAGTAGTAGTAGTAATTCTAATTAAAATGTTAAAGGAGACAATATACAAAGTACTCATTTTTACCCTGGACACAATCAGTAATACATCCAATCCAAATATCGTTAAAATATACACACAGGCATACCAAACCATTAAAATTGAACACAATTTATATAATATAAATAGGTGCATATATTTATATTTATGCTAATGTAAAATAATGTAATGTAATATATTTATGTAATATATTTATGCTAATGTAAAATAATGTAATGCAATATATTTATGTAATATATTTATGCTAATGTAAATGTAGGACCCTGAAAGGTGATAATTTCCTCTTTCGTACCGTTGTCAAAGGCTTCCCCGGTCTGCAATGTGCCCCTCCCACCTCCACCACATCCGGGAGGGTAGGCCGGGGGAAATTGAGGGTAAAGTGAGAATTCATGAGCATGAGACTCACATTCCTGGAAATCTCATTCACTCCCGGTATCTCGGGTCCCAGGTAGCGCCGGTAAATCCTCTCATACTTCCCCAGGTCCTTGTACAGGGCGTACTCGAAGAGGGGCCGGAACATTAGATTAATGACTCTCTCCCCAAAGTTCATCTTGTCTGAGAAGGGGAGGATGGGATCTTGAACAAAGGAGGGAGGGAGGCGATTTCCAAAGTAGGAAGTATGAGCATTGACGGCAGGCAAAGGACTCACCCAAATGAAAGGACTCCGGAGTTTCCAAATGAGGCCGTAGAAGCACTCATTTAGGTAAGTGTCCATGAGGATGAGATGGAACTCTTGTTTGAGTAAGCTTTTGAAGTCCTCATTCTCATGGATGGAAACACAAGCTTCGAGGATGTGGTTGGAGCCGCCAGCCAGGAGCAAACCAAACATCCCCGACCGACGGATTTCCATCGTATTTATGTGGGGGAAATGATCAAAGCCGGGGAGGAGGACGAGCTCCCTCACGTTCTCCCGCTCCTCTCGGGGCTCCCATGCTGTGACAACGGTGAGGTTATGTCCCTTCCCCGCCAAACCCGAAATTATGGGCTCAAACACATTCTTATGACTCACGGATCCAAGAGGGATCAGAACAAGGACGTTTGATCCCCGCCCTCCCCCCGGGAACATCGTGAGGATGAATGTGAGATGGATATGACGGAATAATAGGAATATTAATGACTTCATTCTCTATGTGTTTGTCTAGTACATTTGTAATATGTGGCTATTACTCACGCAAACATGGGTAACACTATCATATATATAGGTCCTTCAAATCCCCTATTAGTTCTCCCTGGGGCTCAACTAGAGCTTGATACTGGCCTTGCGGGATTCTACAATGGAGTTCCGCTCCGAATTGTGGATGGAAAGTGGAATTGGAAAAAGTTTTGACGGATTCCTATGGATCCTACTATCTCCAGATCAAGGGGCCTGGTTTTTTTTCAATTTTTAATCTCGGGTAGTACACAGTTTATTCCCCCATGGTTTTACGTGTATCTGTATACACGTAGGATGTTCCCTACCTTGCACAGGGAATTATTTAATGGTCAAGATGATTGATCAGGGGTATTGGATTGTAGATGAGAGGCTTGAGTTGATGAGGGGGAAAAGGATTAAACAAAAAGGATTATATACACAACAAGATTTTTGGCATGATGTATCTGTATAGAATGTTGAACTTAAATGTCACTTGCTCTCGTATGGGAATATTTACCGTATTTATAGTCCAGGAGGTCCATTATCAGGGTGGGTGGGTGAAGGCATCATTTACTCTTTGATAATAATAATTATTTTCTCCTTTTTTTATTTATTGTTCCCAGTGAACTCATCAGAGAAGTGACACGCATGTATGCATTTGTATTAGCTCTCCCCGTTCCTCCTAAGCTCCTCTGTAGGTATACAGGATGACTGCTATAAAAGGCTATGAGCTTCAAACAGCAATGCCTCTGTTGATATGTATGGACAGTAATTGAACAATTGGTAGCTCGATGAAGAGCACAAAGTTTGGAGCTTTTTGAATGTTTAACATTTCCCATGTTAACGTATGGAGCAATAATGAACATTGAACATAGTTAAAGCCCGATGAAAACTGAAACAAAAAACAAAGTATTGGATACAGCGTTTTATTGCGGATCCAGTCAAATCGACCTAATTTCGAAGAAGGGTTGTTCAGAAAGGTTGTGCAAGAAAAGTTGTTCAAGGAATTATCGCTTTTGGGCACCGAATACGAAATTTTTTGTTACCAAAACCAATTTTTCACATTCGGCCTCCAGGGAATAATTTCAACAAATAATAGTCAAGTCTTTGCGTAAAATTAAATATATTATATAATATTATAACTAGATTGGCTAAAAGAATCTTACGAAATTTTGCGAGATCATCCCATTTTGAAAAAAGGGGACAAAATAATTAAATTGGGCACAAACGCATACATTTATTTTTCGATTTGAATCACCAAAGGCTTAATCCAAAAGTTGATTGTGTCGCAAATTCTAGTTATTGTACTTCAGGCACAATTATGATAGCTTATAAGCTATTCTTGTTGGATCAAAATGAGGTCTTTTTCTCTGGATTTGTAATAAAATTTGAAATACATACTTTTTCCATATTTCGTCGTGGCGGCAAAATGTTTTTGAAATATTGCTCCGATAAGTTAACTTGAGAAATTTTCCCTTTTTTTTGCGCAATATTTGAGTGAAGAGACCAACGATACCAATTCGGAAAGGTCAATCTTTAGGCTTTTTTCAACGAGCTATTCCTTGTTCAGTTATTGTAAGTAACAACGGAAATATTGCAGATTGCGTTGGTAGCCTTTTATAAAAATCATCCTGCATATTTATATACATACCTATATGTACACGTATTGCTGCTTTTTACATATGTACATAAATCCCCTTCGTATGTATGATTAAGATTTGGTCCTTTTTTTTTTTTGAAGAAATACCATTAATAATTCTTTGACTTGATTGAGAACTATTTTTAATTAAGAAAACAAATATGACACCACTGAAAGTAATAGTAAAGGGTACACTCACAATACTAATTACTCACTGGCATGCTCACTGATGATCGAATCGTGACAGTGGAATGAGAGATTTTTTTTTTATTTGTATGTATACAATCTTTTTTTTTTTCAGCTGAACCGCTTGAACTCGCTGATGTTATCAATGTGAGAATATTCTGATGTGTATTTTACCACCTTTGTAAATCTTTCCCTGTATATCTCAGGATTTTTACGGGTGAAAAAATATTATGTTATTTTCACACGTTCACATACATGCGTTCTTTTTTTTTTTTGTGGGTAACTATAGGTGTCTCATCTGACTTGGAATATAAACAAATGTTGAAAAGAGGACATACTTCTCTGTGTGACTTGATGAAGCAATTTATTGCAACATGTATGTATGTATTTCCTCCACAAGCTTTGCCTTCCCGAACCGCCTGTTTACATTACAGGAGCGGAAAATGTCAACAACAAAGTTTTTACAGTTCCCCAATTTTTCAACCAACTCATTTCTCACACCGCATGCACTTTATGAGGTGCGCAAGGCAAAAAACTGGAGGAAATCACAACACACGGAAATATATTAATGATGATGGCAAGGGAATTTCTAGGATGCCAAAAGAGCGTGGAAAATGTCGGAGGTGGTGAAAGGGTTAGTATGGGGTTAAATGAGACCAAGCCATTACACAACACATTTGCTTTTGTATATACCTTTCCCAAAGTGCTTATGTAAGCAGATTCCGTCCATATGTAGCCCAGATCCATATGTAGCTCTCTTGCTAATTTTAAAGTAAGAAATATGAAACGTAATATAGTCAAACCCGATTATGACGGCTGTGTTGGAATGAAAATAAGACCCGACAAAATAGATTCTTCCAAATTCTCCTAGAATTCCCAACAAATATGTTAAGCAGGAAGAATTGTGACGGGAAACAAAGGCGGAACAAAATTAATTCTCAGTTGGCAACTGCATGGGATAACGTGGAGCAAATTCTCCAGCAATTAACTTCCCATTAGTTCCAGGAGTTTTTACAAGTGAGATGGGAAAAATATTTTTTCACAGAGTACAACAAAGGAAAGGACGAGGAATTACAGAAATCATAAAAAATCAAATGTGCTCGTGTGAGAGTGAGCCCAGCCAATGTTGAAAGGGGAAAAGCTTGGCTGACGTTCATTAAAGGAAATGAGTAAATATAATACCTATACTTCACAATTTGTACGTATAGTTGTAGGCATAATAGGTATATTATATGTATACCTATAGCATATGCCATTCCCTTGTGATAAAATTCCTCGTGCCGACTCCATAGCTTTGGTAGATAACAAGGCGTGGTAAATCTCAATGGTCTTATATTGTGTCAATAGATTCTTCTAGCAATGGAAAGAATGGTGGAAAAAATAGCAGTCATTATTATTAGTGCTTAATACTCCTTCGTTCTCTCCCATTAGCAAATTTTAGGGAAGATGAGTGAATTCACTTTTCCCTTTTAATTGGTAGTTTAGTATACGTATAATATATGTACATACAACAATGGGCAGGTATCATGTGAAAAAATAGTAAATACATACAAAAAAAAAACAAATTAGTAACTAATTGTATCCTATTTACTCCTGCAGCTTCAAAATCCCAGCCTCTTTCTGGCAGAACAGGTCGAATTTGTCCAGAGCTTGACGGGGGAATTCCATATTGGATGTAGACATAGAAATAGTAACTTCTTTCTCGTAAACTGTTGCCACCAGACTTATTCCTGTGGGGGGGGGATTCCCAAGAATAAACAATGAAAATACACTGATTAGGAAACTTTGTCTGGAAGGGGGAAAATGAAACCAACAAATAGAAATATAAGTGGAAATATAAATGGAAATACAAATGGACATACAAGTGGAAATACAAATGGAAATACAAATTGAAATACAAATGGAAATGAAAATGGAAATAAAAATGGAAATAAACATGAAAATAAAAATGGAAATAAAAATGGAAATAAAAATGGAAATAAACATGAAAATAAAAATGGAAATAAAAATGGAAATAAAAATTTAATGGAACATACCTGCAACATTGTCTCCCGGGTAATTACAGACATGAAAGACATCCTTGACCTGACATCCGGGATACAACGTACAAGGACCACATCCTCGGATGATGTCCAGAACAATTCTCGGATGGTAATAAGACGGACCATGGAGCCAACTGGTGACCAATCCCGTCACTTTCTGATGCCAAAACCAAGTTCTCGGGAAAGTGGAGGTAGTTCCCTTGGACAAATTCTCATCACACATCCGGACACATCCCACCGAGTTTTTGGTGCTGATGGGCAAATTCAAGAAGGATGGTAGATGTTGATTCCCGCCAAAGGACACGGCGGCACCCTCTTCGTAATCCACCATCATATACCCGTAGCCCGCCTCCTGCCAACATTGCCTCAGGGCGGAGGTGACAATGCCCAGGAGGACAGCCTGGAAACTGACCCCCAAATTCAATTTAATTTCCTCCACATCCTCCGTCCTCAGGCGGGTGAAAGTGACGTGGAAATTGGAGACATTCCAGTCATCCAACACATTCCAGTTCTTGCAGATGTTCAGACTAAAACAGAGTTTGAGGAGGTCGTGGACGGCGAGGGAGGGCGCTAATAGTGACGGATTACTCCCAAAATACGGGATTCCTCCATTCCCGGACATCTCCTGGACCCATTCTGGAGTTAGGAGACTTTTGTCCATGAACAAAGCGTTGTGAGCTTCCCTCAGACAGAAATGTGAGCGGAGGATGAGCATTGACAGATTATCGTTGGTGTCACTACCCATCCTCCTGGAATATTTGTGGGAGCTGAAGTCATTGATGACCAAAATTTCCCAGGGACTCCGTCCCTCCACCCATCGTCTGATTGTTACCCTCTCAATAAAGGCATTGAGATCCGAACCACACCGGAATTCTCCTCCATTGATTTCCTTCACGTGCTTCTCCCACCGAAAATCCTCCTCCTCCTCCCAGTAATGGTAGCCACCGAAGTTGACTGGAGCCTCCAGGAGTCTTTTCAAATTGGGTTGAGACAAAATCTTCAATTTTAAAACCTCTACGATCTCCTTCAGATGGATGTCACCTTGCACTACCAAGCACTGAACCAAATTGGGGGTGGGTGTCCCGTACAAATTCTTACTTGTCACCTGTTCCAAGGTGCTCATCCGACCCTTGAATTGAGGCCGCCACACTTTCACCAGGAGGCCGGTGAAGCCTCTGTAAAGGGAATAGAAGATGATGAGGAAGAAACCGAAAAAGGAGACTGCCAAAACTACCGGAAGGGTATAGATGAAGATGAGGAGGGAGAATAACCACGGTTTTGCCATTATTCTTCTATTACAAAATTCCTAGCAACAACGAAATTGATTGATCCTTTCGCCACTACAGAAACTTTGTAATAACTAAAAATCGTGGAAATTCTTTTTATTTTCAATGCGTAGGCATGAGGGAGTTCCCGTACAATAAAAAGTAATTCCTAAAAAAAAATCAAGACTAGTTATTATGAGAGTATTTTATACATTTCCCCCGGCATGTGTTTTTTGACTTTGTATATAGCTTTTATGGAATGGATGGTGATTAGAGTGAACTGACCAGAAAACATTTGCTTCAACCCGTGTGAAAAATCTCCAAGTGCCGTCTTTTTACCACCACTTCCCTTTCGATTCTCATTAGAAAAATGGTGGGAAAAATGGAGCAGGAAATCCAAAATCAGAGAGAGAGAGAGACGAGGGACTCCCACAGAGGAAACTTTTTTGCATTTTTTTTTGTGTGCAATCACTGAATTTATTATTGTTTATTACAAGTCTTGAAACGTTAGAACATCCTGACAAACCAGCTTTGTTGAAGAAGGTTCAGCCATCTTTCTTTTATTTATTATCACTAAAACATTGAGTAACATTGGTATAATTCCTATCTGTATGAAGGATCTGTCTCTAGTTTAATTGGTTTCTTTGTAATTATTTATTATCTTCACTTTGGTCATTGCCCGTTCAACAATTGACATTATTTTGAGGGATTTTTTTTTTTTGCATGTTTAATATCATTCTCATTATAGTACACAATTCCACCTATCTCAACAATCTTCTTTCAACAATCCCTTCATTCTTTTGTTGCACACGAAAACGCCCATAAAGACGAAGGAAGTGAGGCAGACGAAGGCCGTGAACAAGATCCACAAATAAAAGAAGTGCATTTTACCGGGATCCACCACGGCCAGGGTCACGAAGATAATCCATTCCAACTTGACAAACGGAAACACTTTGCTGAAGTCCTTGACCCTATACACATTTACGTTTATTAATATTTTTTTCTACAGGGACACACACATTAGATATCGTAATAAATGAATCAAAAATTACAGAAAAACTCGGAAATCTCTTACAAGTTCGATCTGGTCGGATCCATCAAATCCTTCTCATGTCGTACATAATTGATGAAGATGAGGAGCGCGAAGATGCAGCTGATGATGAAAAAGACGGTGGCTGGGACAATCACATGCATAATGTAGGGCAAGGCATCTTCTGCAGAGGATTTGATCACCTTATGGCAATAATCTAGAAGCATGGCTCCATCCGGTTCTCTGTCCGGGCATTACCATTAAAAGCACCATTAAACAATCATTTAACCCTATAACCTTCTCATAAAAAAAATGGTGTAGCTCCACAGAAACAAATTTGTACAGCCATTAATACTAAAAATGGACTTTTCTTTACGTTAACTCAATTGTCAGAGAGACCAAAGTGAGAATGAGGGGAACTCCGATCCCAACTGCACTGTAGCCAATAAACCATTTCACTCCTTTCTTTTGAATATACGTGGGCAGATTTGAGCTGAAAACAAAATTAAAATGTAATTTTTATAGATACTTTTGAATGTAATTTTTTTTTACATATTATTACTGCCTTAAAAACTTCGAAATAGAAAAAACTATTAAAGAGTCAATTTCTACCGAAGCGTCTTTGCATATTTTAACTACAGCCTAAAACATCTAAACCCACCTCAAAGTTCGCCAGGTATCCACACTGTAAATCATGAACCAAAGGAGGGAAGACAAGAGGAAAAATTGTCGGAAAAAACCTATCAAAAAATAACTCATGTATTGAAAAAAAAAAGAGTTACGCATGTATTTACACACCCAAAATGCATGTATTTTTTTAATGTATTTTTGAGTAAGAATTTTTTTTTGGATCCTAATATAAACCATACCAAGGATGAAACAGCCTCTGGAAGTACTACAGAGATGTCTCAGGTCCTCCAGGATCATACAGATTATGGAAATGAGGCGGAAGAAGCAAACGGCTCCGATCACCCAACCGTTGACATTTATTTTCCTCCATGTGATGACGTACATGATGACGGCGAGGAGAAGGAAAAGAGCACCGGAGGACAGAAATAGCGTTTGGGGTAATGATTTCATCTGTTCCATTTTTTCCCCATTCATATAAAGTAGTAAAAAGAAAGAAAAAAAAAGAACCCAGTTAGTGAAGGGAAATTTAGGACATCTTTCAAACAGTATAATTTTCTCCGAATCACTTTTGTATACACACACAAGAAAAGATTAGGCATTAACCATTTGGGAAATATTGCCAGTCCCATTAGCAAGCTCCTTGTCTCCCAAGGAGGAGCTGTTATAAGGAAAAACTGTCTGAGCAACAAGTTCCTCCCCGACAGCAGCACTTTGAAGCACGCAATAGACGAGAAGCTGGTTGGACGACTCGGAGTCATAATGCTCAGCCTTGTCTAAAATCACGCCATCAACAGCCGAAAAATCCCCTTCAGTTCCCTGCCATGATTTCGTGAGTGGATGGCGCCAAAATATCCCGTTCCGGGTCACGCCAATCTTCCTGCCATAACGAGTATTATATGTACACATGTAACCAAATATACCAAGTTAGTATTCATTCAACTCAATATACATTATATTAATGAAAGGAAGTCGTTGATCTGATTTTTCGCAGTTGCGAAACGGAAGAGGGATAAAAGGGTTAACGGAACCATCCGAAAAATCTTTGTCCTTTACTCCACACTCATTCTTTCATAACTTCATCATCTTTTTTCCCATTTAAAAAAAAAATAATGTACTTACTCCGCTTTTATCTTGAGAGGAGCCAAGGAATGGGTTGAGATCCGTCTGGGCTTCACTCCTGGCTCGCCGTCACAGTCTCCTGTGAAGAAATAGAAGATCACCGGGTTGGTTTCCGGACGGGCCAAAGCGCCCTCTGGGGTCACTTCGTACACGTCAGGCTCCCATTCCTCCAAGATTGTTTCGTTACAATTCACTGCTCCCGACGTCAAGTTCAATCGGGAAATCTGGCCCTCGGGGCAAATTTTTTCCACACACAAATCCACCCTGCATTCCGGCTCGCAGAATTGGATTTCCACCTCATCCAATGTCAATCTATGGGAATATCCATTAGGTGGTCAATTCAAGGGGTTAATAGGGTTAGCAATAATACTTTGAAATTTTGGGGAAAATTCCTCAAATAATAATTTGGGCTGAAAATGTTTTTAAAAAAAATAAGTATGGCATTATAAGTAGGAAATTTTTCACTTAAAAAATTAAGTTTCATTATTGATACCTTTGAACACAGTATCTTTCCATGGGCAAGATGATGTCCCGGATCCGCGCCGCACCATAGAAAGTCCAATAAAACTGGGGATCAATGGCCTTGCCCTCATTATAGGGCGGAGATGATCTCTGATGAAACACATCTGTCGTTTTCCTCCCCCGACAAGTCAAGGGCCCGGGTGTAAAATTGAAGGTGAAGAGTAATTCGGGATTGCTTAAGAAGGACTCGAGCTTCCTCCTCTTTGTGGGTGAGAGCCATCCTTGCTGCCATGGAGGAACCTTCCATTCTATTATATTGTCCCCGGACCACTCCAAACACTTGGGTATGCTAATGGGGAGGTTTTTCCTCACTAAATTTCTAATCTGGTGATTTGCGGATCCATTCCCACTGGAAATTAGGAGGAGTAGGAAGAGGGGGAAGATAATGAAAATTAAATCCCTTGACATTATACCAAGCTCCATGAAAGTCATGGACAACCTACAAGGGCAAAAACTTATGATGGAGCGAGTATAAAAAAAATTATGGCTGGGAAGAAACATGAGCAACAAGTAAAATTTGAGTGTCGTAAAACCGCAGTTTCCCCTTTCTCCTCTCTCTCCTTCACTTCCTCTATATTTATTTCTCTTTCCCTCTCTCTCTCTAATTTTCTCTCTCTCTCGCTCGCTCTTTCTTTCTTTTCTCTCTCTTTCTTCTCTCTCTAATTTTCTCTCTCTCTTTCTTCTCTCTCTAATTTTTTCTCTCTCTCTCTTTCTTCTCTCTCTAATTTTTTCTCTCTCTCTTTCTTCTCTCTCTAATTTTTTCTCTCTCTCTTTCTTCTCTCTCTAATTTTCTCTCTCTCTTTCTTCTCTCTCTAATTTTCTCTCTCTCTTTCTTCTCTCTCTCTAATTTTCTCTCTCTCTTTCGTCTCTCTCTCTTTCTTCTCTCTCTAATTTTTTCTCTCTCTCTCTTTCTTCTCTCTCTCTTTCTTCTC